>SOMO01000128.1:18670-34428 GCA_028128575.1 Paedocypris carbunculus
GTGACTATAAAACTTTTACTCAAGTCTTTTTGGAACTGATGACTTGTAACTTGTTATGCAGTAATTTTCACAGTAAAGAATCCGTAGTTTTACTCGAGTATGGTTTTCAGGTACTCTTTACACTTCTGCTGGTTTGCTAATTTGAGTTGTTTTCTCTTTTGTTCAGCTATTCAGAATTGTGAGGTTTCCCTTCCTGCTCCCCAAAACCGGTCTGTTGCTGATATTGAAGAACTGGCTTCCAATTATGAGCGTAAACTCATTGAGGTGAGTCCTGTAATTATGATTTTCATATTCAATTGTGATGATTCCCCGTTGGTTGTTGAATGAAGACTATAGGAAGAAGTCATATGTACAGTAGATGCCGTTCTCAATTGGTGTAACGACTGGCTTCTGTTTGGGTGGAACTTTCCCTTAACTTATATATAATGCATAATTGAATATTTGATTTATTTATGCATGTTTTACTTCGCCGTCTGNCTCCCCAAAACCGGTCTGTTGCTGATATTGAAGAACTGGCTTCCAATTATGAGCGTAAACTCATTGAGGTGAGTCCTGTGATTATGATTTTCTTATTCAATTGTGATGATTCCCCGTTGGTCGTTGAATGAAGACTATAGGAAGAAGTCATATGTACAGTAGATGCCGTTCTCAATTGGTGTAACGACTGGCTTCTGTTTGGGTGGAACTTTCCCTTAACTTATATATAATGCATAATTGAATATTTGATTTATTTATGCATGTTTTACTTCGCCGTCTGTCTCGATTGGCCTTTGCTAACATGTGCGTTAGTGCTGGCTGCTTGTAGTTTTTACATTTACATACAAAAAAATGTCCGCTCTGAGTTATGTTTTTCTTCTTATTCTGGCAGTACATGGCTTATTTATTTTAAATTCAATTACATAGCAGCAATGAACAGAGGAAAATGTAATATGACCTACTTTTGTGTTAACACGACCAATCTCTGTCTGCACAAATAAAGTGCAGATGAATCCTGGTTATGGCCATGTGAAAAAATCTGACTTTGACTTTTGTGTCTTAATCCAGAACTAAAGAAATAAAAATGAAAGAATTGTTCACTTGTGCATTAGTTGCATTCTGCGAACCCTTTCACCTGAAGCGACTTGCAGTAAGTCAAACAGTAAACTAACTTCATTCTAGGATTCAAACCCACCATCCTAGTGTTGTTAACACCAGCTCTACTGATTAAGCTACAGGAACGCTTGTTCTGGAATGTTCGATAAGCACCGTAAGTGTGTACTTGCATCATTTTAAATGCGTCAGATGATTTCAAGATGTCATCATTCCTCTGAAGCAACACCAAAGAAACCTCACAGCAACCCACACACTTCCTCCCCGTGTCTGCTTTCAAATTATCACTGTAATGCTGTTCTTCTGTCTTGGAAGCTGTCATAATACTATCAAACAGCAGCTAATGGCCCTATGGGAAGTCGTGTTGCGCTGCGATGAGAATGTGAAGGTATGATTGATTTCCCCTTAGGTTTCCGAGAGTTTGCAAGTCCTGCTAGTTTAGGTTTTTAAGTAATTGGTCTGTGATTTTGTGCACAAGCTGTCCAAAAAAAATAAAGACTGCGGGGTATTTAAATATATTTACTGTGAATTTATGATAGAAGAGTAAACTGTAAAGAGATTTGTAGAACTTTGTTTCTCTTTCCAGACTTGCAGACGCTGCTGGTTATAGCTCATGGGTTTTTTTTTTTATCTCATGTCTGATGAATCTGTATCAACTACTCTAATTAAAACGCTTTTCCACATTGACTTAGGATAAAGTATCCATTTTAATAAAGACATAGTACTCCAAAAAATAATATACACATTGGATGGAGAGTCCTACAGTTATTACGATTTGGCAACTAGACTAATTTAAAATATTCATATTGAATTTCCGTATTTCCTGTGTTTTTCTCTATTGAGGCCTTTATATATTAATTGTGTCTCTACTTACGAAATATTTCATCTTGTGAAATGACTTGGCACAAATTAATTTTAGGTCGAGGTACCACTGTATATGATTTAACATTTTATAAGAATTTATATTAAAATAATTATTATCATTTTTATCTATTGCGAAAGAGCATTTTTGTTTGTAAAGATCACAGGAATTTTGTAACAAAATCACAAAGTTTTTCTACTACAGTTTTAATACTCCTTTTCTTTTTAAAAAACAAGCTAACAGAATAACAGTTGTTTTCAGATCTCTGGCTGCTTTTGTTCACCAGTTGTATTGATGTCTCCATTCTTTTTAAAACCCCCAACATTTTTATACTCCAGTTTTTAGATCTTGTTCGCCTGGTCAAGATTTCTTTCTGTCAGCGAGTGTTTGCTCGAGGGAAGAGAGAAGTACCGGCACATCCTCTGTCACCCTCTTTCTTCACCCTCCGGTTCTTTCTCTGACACTTCAAGTCTGTTTGTGTTTGCTAAGCTTGTCTTCTAAGCTCGCTTCTCCAGCTTGTTTCACATCCAATTACGAGCATTAGAGCTGCTGCGGGCTACGCTCCTCCATCCCTCTGCTTCTGCCTGGACCGAGTCTTTTTCCTCCAGCACACCTGGCTCAGCGCTCACACCCTGACATCCATGCAGATGAGCTGTCAGAAACACCTGCATCGCTGAAAAGCCTTTCCTAAGAGCACCAGAGTTTTGTAAAAGAACTCAGTTCGGAGTTTGAGCATGATTGTCTAGTGGAAAACAAAAAGCATTTGATTTGCCTCTGAATATTTCATGTTTCCGAAGCACCAAAAGCATCAGTGATGCATCGTTAAAGGAGAAAGTTCTGTTTTATAACTCTGCATTTTCCTTCGCAGAATGTGTTGTTTGTTCGGTTGACCACTACTGTGGCGATTCGAAACCCACTCGTGAAAACAAGCTTTGAGATTTATACGCAAACCAGTCCCATCATAACTTTTGAAATTATTTTAAGCACGGGTGTCCCAATCCAATTTTGAGATTGGGTTTGGTACAGATGATACCCATTTTACAGAGTTTGGGAACAGTTCTGAATGGCCAATTGTTATGATGTATGCCAGGCAATGTCACAAATGCTGTTTGGTTGACCACAGTGGTTTTAAGGTGTAAATGATAATTTCTAAACAGGTAGCACAACTAGGTTGGAGAAATTTATAAACAGTGGAGACACTTGAACAGCTCCGTCTGTGAGAGAAGATGAAGTGAATCTGATGTAGAATTTTTGTTCTACATCAGTTCTGATGTAGAACAGAAGAAAGTCTTCTGTTCTACATCAGATCTGATGTAGAACAAAAATTCTACATCAGATTCACTTCAGAAGACTTTCTTCTGTTCAGTGATGTAAAGTACTTGAGTAAATGGACTGTTAATTTTTGTATCAAAAAATTAAGCAATATTTACTCTCTACCTGACTACATTTTTGAATGAGTGTATGTACGTTTTGTTCTGAGTCCGCATCTTTTTTTACCCTCGTTATTTTCTTAGGTTGACGAGGTGATATTTTTGCACATTTTTTGCACATTTGAGTTTGACTGAAACTGTCTTGTGCCATTTTGAAA
The DNA here is from genome assembly GCA_028128575.1 of Paedocypris carbunculus. Classification (NCBI taxonomy): domain Eukaryota; kingdom Metazoa; phylum Chordata; class Actinopteri; order Cypriniformes; genus Paedocypris; species Paedocypris carbunculus. The sequence continues at coordinate 22,210 of SOMO01000128.1, forward strand.
TATTGAGGTGTTGAATTTCATTTCTATATTAGGAAATAAAACCTCATAAATAAAGAATTTATTGTTTTATTATATTATACATTTTTTATTTTATTTTTTAGTCTGAATTGAGTACGACTAACATGTTTAAGTCTTTTTTTTTTCCAAGTCTTCTTGGAATTGGTGACTTGGAACTTGTAATGGAGTAATTTTTACAGTAAGGTACTTTTACTCAAGTACAGTATGGTGTTCAGGGACTCGGCTTCTGTTTGCATTGACTGAGGGGATTTACAAATGAAAGCAGTTTTGTCCAGCAGCGGAAAACTGTGATCATGCAAAAGGGTCTTTCAAATTTCACGTATTATTACTGCATTCATTTAATTAAATAAAAGTAGCTTACATATTCTATACCCCCTTGTGATATAAAGCCTTGTGGCATATTCCAAAGGTAGAAAATGAACTTTTTGAGCACGCTTGGATTTTCGCCTCTCAAAAATCTGTGCTTATTATTCTTTATGGGTTTATTATAAAAATGAACATGTCCTTTTCATCCTTCTTGACATTTATTCAGCTTTACCTCAGCTTTGACTTTTCCAGACATGCTCTTCTGTTGTTGTGGTGGTGTTGTTTCTCGTGCGGTTGCTTTGCTTTTATTTCAGGGAAATAATGACTAGAGATAATTGCAAATCCAGTGTTCTTGATATCCGCATTGGAGCTCCGGGACAGCCCATAATTGCATCGGACGAGTGGAGAAACGCGCATATTCCAGCAACGGCCTGCTAATGAGGTTTGATGCATTGTCTAAAGTGTGCGAACCTGCCGCCTGTTTAGTTCTATTCAGCGTGCAAACTCTGGGTTCACCAGGCGAGCTGGAGGTTGTGTGCTGAGCGACACACTGATTAGCTCGCTTCCGTGTGGAGAATTAATTGGGTTCCTTGATGCCTAAAATTAATTTTAATTTTTTTTTATGCCCCATCTGAAAGCCGGGCCACCGATAAATAAACGTGATGAATGAGGAAACCAGCAGAAGCGCTCCTGGTGTCTGCCGGAGATGAATGGTTCCAGCAGCCACGTTCCTCACCAACCAGCTTTCAAAGATGAATTTATGGGTATAAATTGATCCAAGCTTGTTTGGGGAGGTGGTCTTGGCATCATTTCCTGTGCTCACATCCAGCTTAATTGCTAATCGCTCTGCTTGGCATGATGTAGTGCGGGAATGTTTGCACATGGTTTTTGTGTCCCAGTTCTTGTGGGTTTTGCGTGTTTTCTGCTGTTTATACATTACAGTTCACTATTTTTAAAGTTTCACCTGTCAAACGGGCTAATAAAATAAGAGCGGCACAAATGGATTTAATGCCGCCGAGCAGTCATGTGCTATATAAAGCGCTGCATTAGGCAGTGAAGTAGCCTGAATGAAGGCCGTGTCTGAAAATCATTTCCAGTATTTCCAGGCTATTTATAAAGCTGAAACTGCTGCTTTGAACCACCATTCACTTTTTCAGGTGTTTAAAATGAAGTTCTTGCCATTACGGTCCTACAAGGCTAGTGTAAAACAAGCTAGTTTGGCGACTGGCTTTAGTCTAGAACACATTTAGATGGTTGTAGATGTGGGATAAATCCAACAGTGGGGTAACATACTTGAGTAAATGGATTTTGTTACTTTACTTAAGTATTTGTTCTTGGCTACTTTGTACTTGTACTGAGTATAAAAAACAAGCAACTTTTACTCTCTACGTATGTCTCTCGAGTCTAGTATATGTCTATTTACTCCACAACATTTGAATGGACACTTACTGTTACTCGTTACATTGTGATTGTGTGCGACAAGTCGGCATCTTTTTCTACCGTGGATAATTTCTTGGACTGACGAAGTGATATCGCCATCTGGAGGATGCTGAAGGTACTGGATGTTGTTTAATTAGTGGTTGGATTTTTTTGCATATTTGAGTTTGACTGAGACTGACTTTTTGTCCTGTTTTTATCTCTTTTATTCTGCCATTTTGAAACTTTCGAGGTGTAAATCAAGAGTTTCTTGATTTGTACATTTATTGGTGTTTTTTGAGCCAATATATCGTTATAATAAGAAGAAAATAATACTTAAAGTATTTAAAATTTAAAAATTTAAGATTTCTTAATTTCATAATTTTGAACTTTTTCTCATGGAATCGCTGACTTGTAACTTTTTAAAAAAATGTACAGTAAGGTATCCCTACTTTTACTCTAGTATGGTTTTCAGGTACTCTTTACACCTCTGGAATCTAGATCATGTCAGAAGTTGCTCCTCCATTCTCATCCATGTTTCAACATCATGTGTCCATCATGTGTGTCAATTTGGCAATCTTCCCCACTCGCTGGCGTCTACTGTCAGGGTTGTACAGTTTTATTGGGTTTATTGCTCTTTCGTGCCCATTTGTCTGGCCAGGTTGGAACCAGCAAACAGGACAAACCCGTGGAAAACTGACATGATGCTATTGTCAGCTAAAGCGCTGCTTACCCAAATATACACTGACGTGTGATTTCCATAAACAAATGAAATGCAGCTTGTGAATGGCAGACAGGAACCTGCCTTCACGTCCGTGTGGCTTACTCTAAGTGACAGCTGACGGAGAACCAGGTGCAGTAACAAGCACTTACTTCTCTCCAGCTCAACACTTCCACACCTGAGACTCCAAACCCAGCTAACTCGCATCCGCTAGTAAGACTTTGGCTGGCTATTTTGGAAAGACTTGTCAATGCCACGTCTTTGTGTGTGTTTCTAGGTTGCTGAGATGCACGGCGAGCTGATCGAGTTTAATGAGAGGCTGTACCGCTCTTTGATGGCGAAAGACAACCTGATTGCACAAATGAGACGAGAACTTATCGACCTCCGTGGACCAGTGAGTATTCGTAGGCCTAATGTAGATGCTATTTTTTTCTACTGCTTCCATTTCTGGGTCAATGTCTGGAGCCAATCTTAGTGGCTCTGGGCCTGAATGCAGACGCGCCCCATGTTCATGGCTGACCAATCACGGGGCTGGACACGGACACAGGCTAGACAGATGGTTTCACTCATACTTATTGGTAATTTAGTTGCTTCAATTCTCTCTAACTAGAAATTTCACACTCTAAAAACTTTTTTTTGGTTTTGTCCGTTCTGCTCTATCTTTGACTTACAGGTCTTGTGGAGCACAGACCCTTTTTATGCATCTTTCGGTCTGTTAAAGATCAACAGTTGAAGTCTACAAACTTTAATTTAGATTGATTGTCTCACATTTCCATTAAGCATTGTAGGATTACAAAATTTCACTTACATTTTAGTGTTTTGCTTTTTTTTTGAAGCAGCTTATATTGCAGAATGTTTGTTATATCAGTCTGTCTTTGCTTTTAGCCAAAAACAATTTTTTTTTTTTTTTTTAAACTTGATGTAAAGGAGTTAATTACATTTTACAGTTCATAGGGTTTTTTTTTTATTATGCAGATTCTTGTTTTTTTTCACAAGTCATGGAAAGATACATTTATTAAAAAAAGTTTAACATTTTCCTGTATTTTTCACAATTTGTTGGAAATTATAACTGTACATTGATTCATTGTAGCCAATTCCATATGTAGCATTTAGAAGGAGTTCAGTCCAAGTGTTTCAGACGAACTCCATTCAGAAGTGTTTGAACAAAGAAGAACAATTTGGAGTAAATGGTGTTTTCTTTAGCATCATTGAGGAATCTCTTTTTACTATGTGCCAGAGCGCTTTCATCATCATGTTCAGCCTTTCTGTATCAGAGACTCTGGCACAGTGCGCTGCACCTCTTCCTGTTCACTGCTTTCGCCTGGGCTGCTGATTACTTTTTGATAAACGTAAGCCTTAAGCCGTGGCTCTACTGTAACTGTGCACAACAGTTCCTGTTGGATGGTTTATCTCACTTCTGTGGCTCATGGGTTTGTTCTTTTGCATTGCAGTCGCCCCTGATCCTGTAAATGCTGTTATTACTAGACTTCTACAAAGAGATAAGATGTGCACTGAGATGCAGGATTAAACCATGTTTGTTTTTCAGCCTCTAGTGATTTTGTACTTTTTGTTTTTCAAAAAAAAAAAATGTTATCAGGATAAATCAATTCAAGTGTGTGTATGTGTAATACTGTATATTTCATAATAATCTTTACTCCAGCGTGTGATCTCGTTTATGGTAAACGAAAAATCTTTGGTCTAATTTCTGTATTTTATTATTTAAAATGTCATACAATAAAATGTATATGTGTTGTATATATTAAATATTATATATATATATATATATATATATATATATTCATTTTGCAGATACTTTTTTATACAGTATTATTTAGTGGTTCTTGCTTTCCATCGGATGCTAAAAGCGATGATGCCAGAAGTTTATTGCAGCTATTCATTGTGATCAGAAACCACAGTGGATGTGAAAGACGTTCTGTTCCTCTGATCTCGCACAGATTCCCGGGGACCTGAGCCAGACCTCGGACGATCCCAGCCTCTCTGACTTTGAGACGTAAGTGGCTTCCCACTCGCTGGTCTTTTTATACGTGCATGTGTGTGTTTTGGAGGGGGTGTCTCTGTTCGAGCCGGTCTCTTTTTAGAACCCAATCGATGGTTGAAAATTTCACAAACAGCCCTAATCCGACAGAAACGACACGGCAGACACGAATTGAATGCGCTTCCTGTTTTTATATTTCGCAGCGGCATACATCCCAAATCTCGAAATCCTAGATTGTGCCAGTAAGATACAGTAAAGCTAAAAATAAATAAGTACTGGTTTTACTTTAATCCCAGTTTGTTTCTATAAAGCTGTGCCGTTTTTTTTTCTTGCTCTAACTAATGGAGTCCGAGTTTGAGTTGTCTCTGCTCATCGAAGTCCAGCTGCTTTTTCACACCCCTGGGCAGATAAAAATGAGCGTAGCCACTCTGCTCTATTGCTAAATGTCTTTTCTGTCAAAGTGTTCCCTAATTACACCTTCCCTACGGTCTTTCTGCTTCCTTTTCCACCCCAGATCTCAACGTGCCCTCGTCAACGTGTGGATCCCCTCTGTGTTCCTTCAAGGTCGGGCCGCCAATGCCTATCATGTATATCAGGTACTTTGATATGAATTTGCTCCATGCCATTCCCAGATCACTGTTTCTGAAATCGTTCACGTTTTTGTCATACCACCGCTTTTTTGCCGTCGACTCCAAAAGTTGAGTCGGGGTTTTTAATCACGGCAGAAAACGGTGATGTCAAAATGGCAGGTCCCGTCTTTTCCGCCTTTCTATTTCTGGTTCTCCTCTGCTCTTCTAAACCGACATTTGATTAAAGCCAGACTACCTTTGGATCCCACACAAAGAATTTAATTGAACTTTGCCAATATTACCAGAGCTTTGTTTCGCTTGGGAGAATCCTTCCTGTTCGTCTTCTGTCTCCTAATGTGAAAATATCGCAGCTGCCTAACACAACTGGTTCACGCTTGAGCGCTTTTACAGGAATGGGTTGTTAATTAAAACTCAACTAATGTGTATTTAGGGAGACATTGTTTGTCTGCCTTATACTTCTTTATCCTGGCGATTTATCACTGAAATAGCGTGCGAGTTGTCGTATGTTTGAGCTAATATGCTAATGATGCTGCTCAGTCTTGGTAAATGTTCCTTGTAAATTAGAGATGCGACTGTGATCTTTTTACATGTGGAACATCACAGCTATCATCATTGGTCCTCAATATCTTTTCCTGCTCTTCTGCCTCCTATTCTAAACAGCCAGGAAATGGCAGGCCAAGGTTTTGATCTCGAAGGAAGTGTGGATGAGTTCCGGAGTCTGTGACAGGGCAATCTGCCCGTCTCTCTGCCCTTTGTGTGCCACCACCTTCCAATTTATATAAAGAAGCAGTGGCAGTTCAGAGTTCACACATTTTCCACTGACTTGCAGCGCTCTGTGCAAAGTGAGAATGTTAAGCTTTCTTTCTTTCTTTTCTTTTTTTTTCAAAGCTAAATGTGTGCCTTTTTGTTAATAGTGTTTCCCCTAAAATCATAATTTCAAGCTTTTTGTTTTGTCCATTTATTGCTCTAAAGATGAATTCATGCAAATTTAAAATCAATTTAATCAGTTATATACAATTTATGTTTAGTGCAATACATAATTTTTGGGAAATAAATAAAAGAAACTAAAGTAATATTTAGCATAAGTTTAATATTTCATAATTTATATAATTTATTTTTGTAGTAGTTTTTCACGTTGAGAAAAAAGCAGAATTAAGCTGCTTTAGCGTTTCTGTTGGTATACATTTTTTTACCTATTAATTAAAAAAATTGTCAAGGTTTTTTTGCGTTTTTTTAATCCAGTCTTAACTCTGTACATGGCAACAGTTTTACTAAGGTTAAGATTAAACTTGTTTACTAGAAACTCGTCTAATTTTGTTGATTTTGTTTGCTTGCACTAGTTTTTTTTTTTTTTTTTTTTGTTTGCACGCAAAAATCCCTTTGCATTTTGCAATTCCCATAATGCATTTTAAATGAAGTCATTAATCAAACCTGCAGCAAATGGTTGGTTTGATGAGAAACTTTGAAGTCAATATTCAGCTTCTGTGAGAGAAGACCGAGTGAAACTGCCAGAGTAGATTCGGTACAGTTTGATCTCAACATTTGTTCTTCAAGAGTGATATGAAACCCAGAAAGAGAAACAAATATTTTTTATCTGAAGGTCCTGTTTTTTTCTGAGCATCATTTTTTGATGAACTGGAGATTTTGGTGAGATTTTCAATGTTGAAAATCTGTGATAAAGTGAAACCTTCCTTAAACTCACTCGGAAATGTTTTCACTTTCACGATTTGAGGTTTAACCGTTTTCACCAAAACCTACAGTTCATAAATTCTCCGTCCTTCACGAATCAAAAACGGATGCAGGAGTGTGCGCTATGGTTTATTTGATCAGCATGACATTTTGATAAAGTGAATCTTGGCCAATACAAGCCATTGATCTTGAGCCGACTGTGATCATTCTCTGGTCAGTGTTTAACACTCTGATGCACACAACAAAGCCTGACGACTTAAAAAGAGAGTTCCTTTCTGAGGCTTTCCCTGGCGCTGGTTGGCTGGTTCCTGTCCCAGTGCTCTGGGCCTGCGCTTAGCTCTCTGAAGTGCATCTGCACAAGCCCCGAACTACTCCGTCAGATTCTCCAAGTTGTTTTAAATGAGTTATTCTCTTTGATCAGCAAAAGCAGCTGAGCTCAGTGCCTCTCGACTCTGCAAACTTGTTTTTTTTATGAGCTAATGAGATTTGATAACTCTTGTTTTTTTTCCTCCTCCCTCTCCCATTCGTTTTATAATCATTCTGGAAAAAAAATGATATTAACACGTGTATGAATGATGTCCATGAGTTTTCCAAGGCAGCCCCACGGAAACTGAGCAGCAATTCACCGTTTGCAAAGTTTTCATTTGGGGCGCTGTCATGCAGAACATTCATTGTTTAGACTCCATTAGTAAAATACAGTGGTACCTCCACTTACAAAATTAATTTGTGCCGAGAGCCGTTTCCTAAGGCGGGGATTTTGTAAATAGAGACACAATTAACATGTAAGTGCCCTAATCCTTTCCAAGCCCCCTAAATGCAGACTTTTTTTTTTTACTGATAAAATATTGACTGTAATAAAAACAGTAATACTGTAATAAGAATTACAGTGGAAACTGTGATACCAACGCAAAATAATAAAAATCAGTTTATTTTTCTTTCGGGTCGAGCGACTATGTGAGTGGCGGTGAGTTAAAGAGTAGACGATTGGTGGATGATGTTCCACACAAGTTGTTCGCGTACTCCCTCCTCACAATGGTTGCCTTTGGTATTTTGAATAATTTTCATTTAACAATTTAATAATAATTTTCAACTAGGGACAAAATGTTCTCGAGGGCAATCTCGTAACTGAAACCTTTGTTAGCCGAACCTTTCATAAGTCTGGGTACCAATGTAATACTTTATTTAAAGATAGACACTTAGAAATATAAAACGGTTACCATTCTGTCAATGCTACTGTGGCAAAAATGTGCTAATGTTTAAAAAAAATACTTTTTAAATTAAATTAAAGGGTTTTAGAAGCATGATTTGAATATTATGTTAGTCATTTAACAAAATAGTACAGGGAAGCATTTTTAGTGACATGCCACACGTTCACGATTTATATTTGCACTAATTAGCATCCAAACTACTTCAGTTGAATTTGCATAACCCCCTACAAAAGCCGACATCTTTATAACTCCCGCCATTGTTTCTCCACAGAAATCAGCTTCTGGTTTATGTCCATCCAGAGATTAACACAGACGAGGAGTTTTCCTTAAAATAAAAAACAAAACAATAGATGTTTTATGCAGGAGCATGCGGCAGTGGCAGACGATGTGTATTTTAAAGGATATTACTCTGATTATAGTGCGGTGATGATCAGGACGGCGAAGCTGGTGATTACGGTTCTAATGAGAATCACGACGACGGTTAGCCGGATAATGATTCTCATCGCAGTCAGATCATCGCTGGCCCGATATTAATTGCAAAACACTTTGCATGGCGGCATGAAAGATTGCCAGCCTCTGTGATGGAAATCTGTAAGCCAGTGTTCTTCTGCAGGTCGTCTTTAGAGCAACGCACAAACTAGAAAGTATTTCGTCAGCGTGGTTAGACACAAATGTTTGTATCCGGATTAGATTGGCTTTAGAATCACACGGACGGGTTACACACCGTTTTTGTTCTTGTCTGGATAGTTGACTTATAGGTGAACACTTGAGGAAAGAAGGTTTGAGAGAGCGTGTTTAACCTTTAGAGCGGAGTTCGTTGCAGAGCAGAAGCGATATCCTACTCATCCTCATTATTGTGGCCGTTGAGAAGGATTCATGACTAATTCATACGAAGGTTCGCTGGGGCCAAAGCCTGAAGATTGCGGATTTCTAAAGCTCAATCTTCTCGTTTTTGTTTTTTCAGTGTCAGTATGTTTTTTTTCTTGGGCAAAATTCTTTATTAAATAATTTTTAAAAATGTAGTATTGGTGGATTTTTTTTTTTTTTAAATTGCAGTTATTTTTTGTACAGACATTTAATTTACTTAATTTTACCTTCACATTTTAATGTTTAACATTTTACTTTCCTTGATTTAAAACCGTCATAACATGGTATATTCTGTTGACATCCGAGCAGTTGTTGAAAATTGGTTTTATCTAGAGAACAAAAGAAATTATCATTTTTTTATCTGAAATTTGACACATTCTTGGTTAATTTCTGAAAACCTGAGACATTTGTACTAAAACTAATGCTATTTATAAGCAGTTTAAAGGGAAACATGCCTTTGGAGCTGAAAACATCGTACAGACCAGCAGGGAAAGTAATTTTTTTCTGAAGCAAGTTTTATTTCATTAATTCAGATTTGTGCTGAGTTTAATACTTGCTTTCCTGTTGCTTAATGCAGTTTAAAAAAGACAGACTTTGTTTGCCATATTAAAATTGTATTTTCTTTATTGTCTTTTGTTTATTTGAAAGAAAGTCAACGTGTTGTGTTATGAACAAAAGAGCAAATGAGATTAGAAAACTTTACCGCTTTTTAAAACACAGAACTTCACCGTATTCGTATTTTATAACTATACTTGTGTGTTTGTTTTAGTATGTATAAAAATTATAAGTTAATCTATGAAAAGAAATGTGCTTACAGTATATTGTTGTCAACTTTTTTTATAAAATTATTTTATTATTAAAAAAAAAAGAAAAGTGTTCATCTGAACTTTTAATATTGTCACAAATAGTGTGAATTATGAATGGGATTCAATTTAATTTGGTGAAACTGTACTTTCATTGTTTTGTTGTCCTGACTTTAGTTCATGCTGAACCATAATGCAGCTTTAAACTTATCAAGAATACCTAATATATAAGGCAGTCCGGAGAGAATAAATTGCCCACAAACTAGGACGATGTGTGAGAAATTGAGAGAGATCTATATTAGATTCATTGTAGCATATAAAAGGAAGCTAATTTTGGAAATATAAAAGGCAATTCCGAGAGGTGAAATGGTCTGTCTGCTTTTTTCTGCAAAATAGCTTATGAATTTAGATGCCTCTCTTATTTTATTTTCAATGCCTTTTGAGAAGACTGTCTTAAGTGTTGCTGGATTTTTGATTTCTTCTAAAAATTCATTTTTCTTCTGCCATCCGGTAAGAATTTCACCCTCTGGTGTTGAACCACTGTATTTAAACCCGTGTTTTCTATTTGGATCTGTTCTATTGAATAATTTGACTCCTTTGGAATCCAGCCGCCATCAGCTGTGATCACACTTCTAATAAACATCTTAGTGGAGCTCAAGCTCTAATTGGCTTTCTCACAAGCTGTGGTGAGATTGCAATAACCCAGACTAACAGTACTTATGGGCCCATCTGCTGCCGTCTCTTCACCCCTGTTTGCGTTCGTCCTCTCACCTATATTGGCTCACACACTCTCGAGATTCCACCCTGAGATCTTTAGAGGGCATCACGCCTCGAGCTTTGGCCACAGTGAGATCGATATAGGTTGGACTGAAAGATCAGGTCATGTATGGTCCACTTTGCTGGCTGTTGGAGCGATTTCTTTAGGTGGTCCAGCCCGATACTAAAGTTTGAAATTATCATTCTTGTTTCATTCTTTGATTCTATTCACGTACAGTGTTGGATAATTACAAATAAAGTTTTGTAGGTCTTCTAGAATACCAGTTTTTGGACTGTAAGATGCACTTAAAATTCTAACAAAGGTTTATTTGACTGTTTGTCTTTTCCAAAATGTATGAAAAANTGAACCAGCTCATGAGCCACTACCCGGTTCATGTGAGACTGCTGGTGAATGTTGTTCTGACACAACACAATCTGCCACAGACACAAAGTCGTAGTAAACCTCCAGTGTGTGTGGGTGTGTGTCTGTCTCACCTGAGAAGTGGCAGCATCAAACCCTCCGCTGACTGTCCCGTCACAGTTCTCACAAGAGAAATGTCTGTCCTTATAAACTGCGCTGATCACAACACACACATTACAGAGATAGAGGCAGAGGTCATGCAGATGTTCTTCTTACCATCCGGAGCTCTTCATTGCTACTAGGAGCAGTTTGGCGTACGGACCTGAGTGACACATGGGGTTAAAGGTCAAGACTCATATACGCTAAGCCTATTGTCATGTATGACATCATATTAAACAGCAGCTGATGCGCGTGCGTGCGTCAGATACTTGGGTCGTTTGATCTTTAAAAATATNAACCATAAAATGAAGAATACAAAAAATCTCCTTTGGGCAAATTACAATAATTCTGTAATTGACTGAAAGACAAATCTCTCAGCAGGACAAGACTCTGGGTAGTTGTGTAGTTGATTTTTAAGTCGCTCAGTGTGGAGTGTCTGTGCTAGAAAATTAGTTCGAAACGCAAAAAGTACGAGCAAAAAAAGTCAGTAAACTACTGCTTTTACCACAGCTGGGCATCTCCAATTAGACTCTACGCCAATCCGGCATTAATGCCACGCGCTTCATCTCCACACAATGAACGTGTCTCCAACACTGACAAATGTAGTGGAGGGTTTTTGAGCTGGAACAAAGACAAGTGTTTATGTGTGCGTGGTAAATCTCAGCAAAATGTCTTTCCCCGGCATCTTGTCACATCACCGTGAGGAAACACTTCCTCTCTCAATAAGGATATAATGAGATATTCTCCATGCCTTTATGGCTGGGCAAAATATTAGCATCCTCCCCCAGGCTGACATTTGCCTTTGAGTATGAATCATACACTAGCTGTTCTTTTATTTCTCCTATCATTGTTTTTTGTGAAAAGATAAATGGCTTCTCCAATGCACTGTCCATATCGAGGCTTGTTTTGTGACTTTTTTTATGGCTAATATGCTTGTGACGTTGCAGTGGATGGCATTTCGAATGGATCAGCGACCAAATAGTACAACTTAAAGTACATTTAAACTGTAATTGTTGTATTTTCTTAAGAGCATACTATAAATCTTAATTTTCCAATTGACTGGAACCAGTGTCTTTATTGTGGTCACAGTTTCATGAGAATCATTGCTCAGCCAAGCACTTTTTTCTGTTTTATTTAATTCAGATTGTTTAAACAATTGTGTGTTAGGTTGGTTAAAATATAAGCCAAAAAGTTATAGTATAGTTAGAGTAGTAATAGAATTCTATTTATACAGAGAACTTTCTTTTTCTGCAGGTTGAAGATTATAAAAGTGTGAGAGGAAGACTACTGGCTTAAACAATTAAAAACAGACATTTTGAATGGCTATAT
>SOMO01000128.1:38948-52556 GCA_028128575.1 Paedocypris carbunculus
TTAAAACAAAAAAAAATGTTTTGAACAAGAGCAGTGTGCGTCTTTGTAATGTCCTCTGATTTTTATGACTTTCATAATTTGTGTGTGTATCTGTTTGTGTGGCTTTGTGGCGTCCATTTTCATCCGACAACTTCTGTGAAAGAGAGGCCGATGGAGGGATGTTGTGGTCTGGGGAGCGTCTGTACGAGTGATAAACGCACACAGCCTCTCCAGACAGCAGACGGAGCATCTCTGCTCTCAGCTGATAGCCTCACAGCAAAGCAAACACAATGCCAAAGTCTCGCTCGCCGCCGGCCATGTCAAGGTCGTTAGTTTGATAACACGAGCTGATACAAACAAATGTAGATTGCGACCAATCGCCGGACGTGACATCTATACCTTCTAATTACCGTATACAGTGAACGTATCTGTATTATATAATGGCTCGGTTACGTAATCGTCACGGACGCCCACTGTCCCGTTTTGCGTACTTTTATTTGAATCTAGGCTATATCCAGCCGCACTTGAATTTGCTCATTGTTCATCAGATTTCTTGTCTCCGGGGAGAAGGATGGCAAACCTCTGACCATCCCCTCGACCCACATTTGCCCCGCGTTTATTGCGATGAGCAAAATGAGCAAATGTTCATGTTTCCTTCACGCCTCATTGCCTACAGTGTCTGATCCTCACCGCAGCTGGGATGCACAGATGTAGAGCGAGATGATACTGTACTACATCGCCGGAAGCCAGAAAGTGAGCGGGGATTCTGAGGTGCTTTGCGATGCTTTCCTGCTCGCGTTTCAGTCGTAGATGAAGACGTACCGATGAGTTTCAAGCCAAACAGGCTGAAGTGGCTGCGTGAGAATTCTTCCGACCTACTGCGTACTGAATTATTCAGACTTCTCCGCCGGTCCACATACGCTCACTGACCCATTTGTTTTCATCACTGGCCTTTCCCAACACCTGGCTCGCGACATTAGTAATCATATTTTCCTGAGAGCAAGAGTCTGGAAAGTTCTTTATGCTTCATATCACTTGGTCATTACAGAGCCGACTACCTGCATCATACATTATTGATTTCCCACCATTTGGCATAAAGACAAGGTTGAGGGAGGTGCAGAAATAGAAGACAGTCTGTTGTCTCTTCAGGCTTCTTGTGCGCAGCTTTAATTGAACTCCACATTATCTTTGCATTAAAGATTACAGCCCCAGGAGAATCTGCCCTGTTCTCATTAATGCAGTGTTTGCCATTTCTGCTTTCACAAGTCAAAGTGAATAAATTATGACTCCTGGATTTTGTGTGCATATGCAACATGCCTGACGCGTGTACGCGCTGTGTTTTTTTTCACCTCTTTGTGTGGGAAAAATGCAGCAGACGCATGTGATCAAGAGTAGCATGGGTTATATAAAGACTTTATGTAGTCCAGGTACACTTTGTACTAACCAGGTATAGCATAACTTAAACACATTATTTCATCCAAAGCAGAAAATGTGAATAATGTATGCAGTTGTGTGTTTATGTGTGTACAGACACATGGCCTGTTTCAAATTGCAATTTACTTTCCAAAAATCTGCGTTGTTATAAATAAATCACCTCACATTAAGGAAGAACATTACTGGATTACCATCAGACCAACTTTTATATTATTATTTTTTATTTATTTAAATATTTGCACGTGTTCATTATTTTTACGTGAACATGTCCAAAGCAAAATTTCCAGAGTAAACGATGAAAAAGGACAAAAACATCCAGACTTTTTATTGTATACATCCAGAATTTTTTGTATTATTTCATTGCCCCACACACTTCTAGTTGGGTAAAATGCATAGCTGTGCTGTAAATAATTTTTATACAGTGTTTGGAAAAACAACACAACTGGCCCTAGAACAGAACCATGAGGCGAGGAAAATGTTCAGAGCTCAATCTCTATATCTTGCATAATGTTTTGTTGGGTTTTGAGAAAAGTTGTTTGGATTTCATGCTGATGTTTGTGTTAGTTTTATTCTCTTTAATTTTTTTGCTTAATTCGAATGGCCACACATAAATGTTTTTAAGAATAATTAAACATTTTGTGAAAATAGCCTTTGAATTATTGATATGTGACGTGTAATTGCTCTTAAAAAGACATGTACTCAAATCAATCAAATTTGCAATGAAAATACATATTTTTAGAATCTTGTTAGCCAGTACTGATAGGATTCAGTTATTAGTTTAACAGCTATACAAACTATTAGAGTTCCGAAACAAGTAACACTTTTTGCCTTATTGTCTATGGAGAAAAAATATTTACCTTACAATCTACACCAGTTACTTAAATAGTTAATTCAAAGACAATTTTATTCAACAAAGCATATACTGTAACTGCGATATTTATCTTTGTCATTTTTTGTCAGCACCTTGATGTTTTAAAATGGAACGTGAGTTGGAATTTGAATGTATTAATATTATTATTACTACTATTATTAATTTTGTTTTCTTTTGGTGGATTTTACGATGTCTACAAAATGCACAATGGTTTCACAAAATGACATGGCTATCGTATTTATCGAATTATATGATACACAATTCATAAATATCTATTTCCTAGTCTTTTTGTTAGATACAAGGCTCACCTTTTTTCAAATTATAAAGTGCACAGTCAGTTGTGATGTTAAAAACCATATTTTTAGTATTTGAAGTGCGCCTTAAAGTTCGTTTCCAGCCTGTGGGGCTATCCAGAGATTATAGTATAGAGCAATTAGCTTTAAACTAGTTGCTTTTGGCTGATTTTGGTAGTCTGTGTAGATGTTTAGAAGCAAACAAAGAGCAAATGTCTATAATTGGTGTCATGGTTTTCACTATAGAAGGGTTCTGAGAAGACACGTGCCCTCGGAGCATGAAATTTGCCGTGGCATGTACAGCCCTCGTGTGTAAGCTAATCTGACAGCAGTGATCTCCTTCGCAAATCCCGTATCATTATCAACTTTTATGCCCTTTCATGCCTGTTGAAGACAGATCCCCATTAGAACTTCATGCCCCAGTGATGCGCTGATGGTGAAACGCAGGGTGGCATCTCAGATGGCAGGCAAACATTTCCCCACTTGCCCCAGTTCTTCATTATCACTGGATGATTGAGCCGCTGCCCTCCAGTGGACAAGGGCACTCTGGAGTATTTAGACTTGTCAGCTTGGCCTCCGTACACGAGAAATGATCGATGTCACCGTCGCACTCTCACACATGCACGAAGCGAAGCATCAAGGCCAATTAATCAGCCACCAAGGGGACGTTAATAACATTCCGATCCGTCTCTCGCCAGCCCTTGTTCCCTTTCATTTGCTTTTGATGTCACCTCCGCCACAGTGCTGACTTTGATCTGGTAATCCATCAGCTTGATGTGCCGGGTGAAATCATCACGCCGATGTTTTGATGCTGCGAGGTCCTGATGATGTAGACAGAATGAATAAAACTCCTGCATAAAGCTGTCAGATTCCGATCATCCTCATGTGGAAAACAAAGGGAAGGAATTGTGGGGAAATGTGCTGTACTTTTTATTTTTCGGCAAATGGAACGGCACGGAAAATGAAGAGACATAAAAAAACGCCTCTAATTAAGGTATTGAAAAGGAAGTGCTCCATTACTTCCTTTTCTTAGGGGGTTAATGATGAGGGTGGATTGTAGTGGTGTTGATGTAAAAACAGTAAACTTAAGTTACTTGAGTTTTTTTTTTTTTTTTGAGTATCTGTACTCTTTACTCCACTACACATTTGAATGGTACTGTTACTTACTATTACTCGTTACATTGTGATTTTTGAGTTTGACAGAAACTGACTTTTTGTTCTTTTTTTAATCAATTTCATTCTGCCATTCTGCCACACAGAATAAAACTAGAAAATTAAAATATTTCTAATAAAAAAAAATGTTTAAGCCTAAATTCAGTAAGAGTAAAATACTTAAGTTCTTTTGAAATTGGACACTTTACTTTTACTCAGGTCTTCTTGGAATTGTGTGACTTGTAACTTGGAATGGAGTCATTTTTACAGTAGGGTATCCATACTTTTACTCAAGTATTATTTCCAGTTACTTTACACCTCTGGTGGAATGACACTGATTATTGTCCCAAAAAATGGAAAGAGTGACACTGGATGTCTCTTTTTTTCTTCAGGATGCCAAATTTGTGGAGGAGCGTAGGAAACAGCTGCAGTCGTACCTGCGTATGGTGATGAACAAACTGATCCAGACACTGCCGGAATTCACTGCCCACCCCACCAAGGAGACCTTGCTGCAGCTCCTGCCTTTCTGCCAGTGAGTAGAATACACAAAATAATCCACAAGAAACCTACTTCCAGCTCTGTGAACTTCACATGACACTCGCATGGCGCGTTTTAGTGAGAGACACATGCCATCTTAAGATGCCACTCATACTAGGGAATTCAGTCTAATATTGAAATGCCACAGAGGCCGAATATAGATACAATGTTTTTTCTCTGCAAACGATAATCTTGCAGTGAATTGTGGATGTTCTTACACGTGATTGCGTTCCTGCGCTTCTGGTCTGCTTACAGTCATCAGAAGAGATGTTGACGTCTTCCTGGAGCCGATGAGAATAATAAAGTGATTTTTCATGCAGAGATTTCACTTACTTACAGGCCTGTCATATGTTTATCTGTTTTTATCGTTTCTTTTCCACTGACTATCAGCAAAGCCTCATCTCTTTGGCATTTATCTCAACTGAGATGCCAACAGGATGTTTGTGGTGAATCGTAACATAACCATTTTAAATATCTTCCAACCATAGATTCTAATTCCATTTGATGATAATCTCCTAAACTTTTAGGATTTAAATTATAAACCATTATCTTGATTCTGTTCAAAATTACAGCAATGATTGAGATATATGGATCTCTGATCAGATATTGTTAAAATATTGTTAAAAAATTATTAAATGTTTTGTGGCAAATACTATGTATATTTGTTTATGCCTACAGTATTTTTTTATTAAAACTAAGTAGACTGTACTGTACAGTATATATGTATTTATTACAATATTTTAGATAGAAAATGGTGCAAAGCGAAAACAAAATTCTTGTTGGCAATTTGTTTTAATTAATGTTTTCAAATGTGGAAAATGTTCAACAATCACAACATTTAGGAATGTTAATGATGCATCAAACGTTTTGCAATGTTATTGAAAAATTCCTTAGTGGAAAGTAGGAAAATAAATGAACATTGGACATTGTGAATGAGACCTTAGAATTTTTTGATTCAAATGAAATTCCAGTAGCTTCCCGTGGTTCTCTGAGAGCAACACTCTCGTTTTAGATAAAACGTGCCATTCACTGGAGGATGTGTTGATTTTGACATTTTCGCTTTTATTTTGTAATTCATTGTAATTGTTGGGGCTATCAGTTTGCCATTTGCGAGCGATGTTGTGGGATCAGCGGTGGTTCTGCCATGTGCTCCGTGCCATCTCAGCACACTGGTGGTGGTATCTCCATGCCAATAAAGCGCCCGCTTGGCAAACTGAGCGTAAAGCGGTGTCGCAGAGGTTCTGCTGAGCGAGTGCTGCCAGCGAGGGAAACCTTTCATGTTCTACCAGCTCTTGTGTGTCGTCCCTGGCGTCTCCTCGCTGTCACTCTCAGTTTAGAGTTTGATGACCAAGGTCTTTTAAAAGACAAAGGGATAACAACACCATGTTTAGATGATTGTTTTTAGCGTTTTGGGCTATTTCATTGTTTAGAAGCAACAGAACTTGCGTGTAGATCAGTAAACTAAAACAGAGGTCAGGAGTTATGGTCCAAAATTGTTTTGCAATAGATGCATCTATGTTATTTATGGAAACTTTTAGGCATTTACGGTTTCCTCTGGGTCTCCTCTTTCTCTGGGTTTTCCTCCCAAACTGGGAGGTTTTCTACAGGTTTTCCTGTAAAAAACATTTGTTCAGATGAATTGTAGTCTGAAAATTTGACCATAGTATGAGCAAGAGTAAGCTTTCCGTGACCCAGAAATAGAAAAGAAACTAGGGGTTAAATAAAGTTACTTTCCATACAAATCCAAAAAACGTTTAATAATAATAGCACTTTATTTCCTCTCCAAAATCATGATGTCAATACCATTTATGATTTTTGGTCATAACTATTTATCAGTTGTGCTCTTAAATTGTAATTTCATAAATCCACAGAGCAGTTGGAATAGACAGGAAGCGTCCGTCCTCCTCAAGTTCTTGCATCCCGTAATCCTCCATCTGCTTTCAGTGGCATTTTCAAATTTGCTTCATATGTTTTACCCACTTAAAAGCACAAGAAGCCTCTCCAGCAAAGGTGCCGCGGTCGGATGGATAAGGACGGCTCATTCCATGACTAAATGAAGAGCTGAATCGCACTTCTTTGGTGTTATGTAACGTGAGAAGCCTCTTTCATCAGACACTGTTTAGACTGGAGATCCATCTCCTGCTGCATGAACCCATTGAAAGGAATAACTGTGAGTGTTGGATGTGAGAAGCAGATTATGGATGGATGGATGGATGGATGGATAGATATATAGATTTACTAGTAGGGGTCTTTGCACCCCCCACTCTTCTGCCTCCAGCTTCTTTCCTGCTGCTCAGGTTGATTGAAAGCTGCTCACCACTTTCTTCTAGGCATTTCTCTCTTCCTGCTCTTCTTTTCTCTCTCTCCTGACTGACAGTAGCAGATTGTGGTTTGCTGTGGGTTGCATAACCACGTTTTTGGCTTCCTGTTTGGACGTCCAAAATTTGCACGTCCTGTAAAACCACTTGACCTCTGTTTGGCATGTAATCATGGCCTTTCTCTTCCACCTTCTGCTGTTGTGGAGCTTGTTTGTTTGAATGCTTTTTAGAGGTTGAACAAGTTGAATAGAACTTTTTTTCGGCTTTTCTTTACACGTAGAGCTGAATGATATTGCCAAAAATTAAACTCATAATAAAAGTTTCTGTAAATTTTAAAGGCAGATTTTCACTAATTAATGAATGTCTGTACAACCATATTTTGACATATTATTATAGTGATTTTACTCTTGTTTTATTATCTTTTTTCACCAAACGGAGTAGTGCTACTAATTTCATTGTAACCCTGTGATACAATGACAATAAAAGGCTTTCTTTTGAGAATGAAATGCTCTGAATGAAAAGTTCTGAAATATTTTTGCTATAAGAAAGGAGCGTGTCTTTTTCTTACCGCTGGTATATTTCCCCTAGTGGCTGTCCTGTCAAACACTCATTTTAATGTTCTAAAGGATGATGATGTTGTTCTCAGTGATGAAGCTGGTTGTGTTTTTGATGGCTGGAGTGGTCGGCAGTGCGTGTCCAGACCACTGAAGTTGAGTGACCGTATCTGTGATGCTGTCTGTGACAATAGTATCAGTAGTGGAAATAGTATCAATATTTATTGTAGTCATATTATTGACTAGCCATGATTCAATGTGATTATTCATTGTGAACAGAGGCACTATAGCATACTCTACAAACCCTGAAATACACCACGAAACCCAAGAATTACCCTTACTGAATTACTCCCACAAGTTTTTGAGTCGCTATACGGTACTTTGAAACATTGTTAAATTGTTACTATTTTGTTAAAGAGAATCTCATTAATAAAGAGTTTCTTGTTTTTCCACATTTCTTGGTGTTTTTTGAGCCTAGAGTAAAATACTTAAGTTCTTTTAAAGTTGTATACTTTACGACGAGTCTTCTTGGAATTGGTGACTTGTAACTTAATGGAGTAATTTTTACAGTAAGGTATCCATACTTTTACTCAAGTATGGTTTTACTGTACTTTTACAAGTCGGTGCTGAAATTAAATCAGACCTTCTATTGTAATTCAGCAAATTACTTTTTCAAAAATGTCTTGTAATCAGTTTGTTTTTCCCTTGCTATTTTTTTTTCATGTACATAATTTTTTAATGACTATTTTTTCCCTAATTCTGCAAAGTGGCTTAGAGTTGGTCTGGCACTGAGAAATCTCTATATAAATAAACTTGAACTTTATTACTTTATCACTTTATTACACGGGCTACAAAACAATTTACCAACTCGATTGCATTATATCTCGCAATTTTTGGCGATGTGTTGTTCTATGGCAGGTAAGATGGATTTCATCTATTTTTCGGACCGATACCGATACGTCTTCAGCCTATACCATGTAAAATAATTCATTTCAAAAGGCAAATATTGGAATGAGATAGTCTGTTTAGATGATTTCTATTTCACGTTTTATGTTTTCCATCCATTTGTTTGCATTAAAAGCCACTTTTTCAGGCTAGCACAGACGCACCATAAAGACTGGTCAGAGTTCCAGCGAGCCGCAGATGTTCCTTACGTCTTCTGACCCTTGACTGCAGATGATGTCTATACTGCCTTCCCCCAGGACTTGCTCCGACACGCTCCCGAGTTTTCCGCTCGGCGCTTCGGCCCCAGACATCTTTACGTTTGAGCTTGTTGCTTTTGAATTAAGAGTGACTCCGGCATATCTCACGCAGCCCACGAGGAGATAAGAACGTGTTTCATTGTTTATTTACCGACTGCTGGGAGTCGGTCGAGTGCGAGCGTTTAGTCATTGTAAATGCACAGAGAACATCTCCAAGCCATTGCTCCGTTTAAGCATTCAGGGCCCCAGCGGGAACCATCCGTCTTTCAGAAAGTATTACAGCGCAAGCAAACACCTGGAGTCAGGCTCCTAACAGATGTTTGTCTTTGCTTCTCTAACAGGGACGGTCTGGCCGCCGGTGATGGAGCCAAAACCTCCCGCTCCAAACCCTCCAGCCGCTTCCCCAGACTGGGCCGCAACACCGGGCGCGAAACCCGCAATCCTGAACCCCAGAGCGGCGACCTTTGACCTCGGGTGCCAAGGCCTTTCCAAAGTCTTGAAACACGTGAACCCAGGACGCTATGAAGGCACCTCCATAACAAGGACAACGTGGAGTGTTGCTTTCGGTTTCTGTGATGCTGTTCTGGAGGACACCACGTTTGTGCAGTGGATGCTGGGAGTGATTTGCACATTATTATGACACGATACTGACTGTGACACGGTATTTTTTAGCGTTTTTATGACCATGCGGAGAGACGTTCATCATCCATGTTCTTCTCTGCTGATTGTTACATCCTTCGAGATCCAGAAGTGTTAGTCCTGGTTCTTCAGTGTTGAGTTGACGTGCTGCACTTGTCCTTCAGGAGTCGGGGGTTTGATCACCATCACTTGGGCATCTCTCGAGGAGCCTGAAAGAACAAGCAGATCTTCTGTGTATTGTTCGCTGAATGTTGACAGGTCATCGTTGATTTCCATCAGCACCGGTTTGAGCAGATGGCTGATGCAGAACAGAAGTTTCTGTTTGCATCTTTTGTACAACAAAGCGACTGTAACGGATTGTTTCTTTTTAACGCAGTATCTTTCTCTCTCATTGTTTTTGGCAGGAAGCTGCTGCTGTTGCCGTGGCGGCGCTTCAAGCCTTAGTACAGCCGCTTAATGATTCGCTAATAAATAATATCAACTGTTGATGTGTGTCAGGTTTGAAATGTTATATTACTGGGAAGTTTGAAAAGCACAGTGGTGACTCGGTTCATCAACCGTTCAGTTCACACATGGAGGAATTGTTTCGGTTCATGAGCAAAACTTGACTTGTCTTCGCTGCTGTTTCACACGTTTGGTTTTTTGCAGGCGAGATCATTGTGGGTATGAAACAGGATGGTTCATCAGGTCTCATGTCCTTGATCATGGCCTCAGTCGTGGTTTGAAGAATTAGTCCAGTTTGTTCCGCTAATCTGCAGTCGACACGAAATTAATCTTTACAGATTTGTCTGTCTACAGTCATTTATTGCTCTTGTTTGTATCAAAAGGACAAACACAATTCAATTTGCATTTCTCTACTACACAAAATGGACGAGTTGCTCTGAAGTCACGAGAGAAGAGCTTGACACTAAAGGCAGAAGGTTCTGAAAAGAGTCAAGTCACCTACCTTCAACATCCAGCCCTGAGGATCACCGCTCTGGAACTCTGGGTAAACTCACCTTGGTTCAGATCCAGTTTTGTTCCTGACCAAAGGAAGCATCAGCTAAGGTTTTGATTAGATTATTTAAATCGAATATGGTGTATTATATAATACAAATGATCTAATATGGCTTGTAATGATTCTGTATGGATTGAGAATTGAGCTACCAGTAAAAGTTCAGTGATGCTCTTGTTCTTCTTGTTGCAGAAGTGATGACTGGCATTCTCTGGTGCTTTTAGTCTCTGTGGAAGTGATTCTTCACGCTTATATTATTAGTGTTCCACTACTTTGAACGCTTGTAAAGTGAGACATTTCTGAATCAGATGAAGAACTTTTTCTTTTGCTCAGTTTGTCTCTTGTAATGTGTTTGTTGAGCTCTTTTAAAATCAGTTGATACAAAGTACTTTTCAGATAGAAACGCAAATTCTCGTTTAAAAAAAAAGAGAAATCCACCATTCAATGAATAGTGGCTAATTAATAAAACAACCTCTTCTGACCAGAACATACAGTGAAGTGGATAAGTCAAAGAAACTATTTTGAAGCCTGCAATTATGTTTTCCAATGATTTTTAGAGCAGATTTTATTGAAGTTCTGTAGCCACGCTCCTGTTCTGAGATGACGCAGAACGGTCAGGAACGCAATTGATGTCTTCGTTTTTGACCATTCGTTTTTTTTTTTTTTTTTTATCTTTTTATATATTCAGAATGATCAACCCACACAGAAGCCAGTTATGCTAGTCGGTCTCTGTATACCATTTATGTATGTATGTACGTATTAAAATATGTGTGTATACACACACATGTCAGGAGGCCTTTTTGCATGGCAAGCTCTAGCTTATCTACAGTCGTTCCACTGTCATCAGAACTGTAATCACACGTTCCTCATCTGACACCACAATCACTATTTAACTCTAGGAAACAGGTTTTTGTTCAGAATAAGTGCAGTAGAGTGTGCGCCGTCAGGAGGAGACGACCTCAGAAACAGTCTGGTTCACAGCCCAGTGAATACAGGCCAGACAATCAGAGCACTTCCACATGGATGACCCTCAGGATCCAGCCACGTCTGCTTCTGCTCACAACTCCACCAATGCACTACACTACAGTGTGTAAACGCACATTATACTGTACGTATCTCAGCTACAGACAAATCGCTGAGTGCAGTTATTCAGTTGTAGACCCTAACGGACCTGATGTCGAATCCACCCAATGTGTGTGTTAGACGGGCAGATAGGATGGATGGATGGATGAATAAACGAGATATAAAGGATGGAGGGATGGAACTAAAGAAAAGCTGATTTATTTGAATCTGTTGAACCTTCACTGTTATGATGGAATATCTCTAAAAATCAATAATAAATCTCTTACTGATTTATGCTGAATATAATTTGCATGAATTTCTTAGTAAAACAGTGACCTTTGTTAAATCAAGAACGGAACATTCCAGCATCATTTTTTCTTTGTTTTTTCGTTTTATATAATTGATTATCCAGAGCCAGAACTCTGTGTTTCTAGTGGAAATGTGGCTAGAATTTGAACTTGAAACTTGGGGAAAAACTTTTACTTTGTTCAAACTAGGATGTAGCTTCTAAAAAGGATTGTGTATGTGTATTTGTGGGCTTGGATTCATGTTCCTCATTTTTTTAGATGGATTTTTTATGTTTATTCTTTATTTTTTTTTACATTTCTGCCTCAACTTTAATTCCAAGTATCCCGCATCTCGAACACAAAGACGCGGGCTGCAGGAAAGAAGAGGATGTTGTGTCTCGAGCGAAGCACTTTTGCTTAATGAGCAGAACTCGTGGCTTACGAGAAGCTGACAGGTTTGTAAATACAACATGTCACTTTAGTAAACAAGGCTGAAAGACGAGCCAGTTTTGGATTGTACTTCCGTTTTGCTTGGCAGTCTGCTGATGCTGATGCTTCTGGCTCTGCTTCACCTCGGCAGGAACGCTGGAAGGAGACGTCATATCTGGCCCATCTGGAAGCAAGGTAATAAGAAAGAACCTGCCTTATATAATCGTGCGCATTATGCGTTGTTGTGTCTCAGAAATGCAAACAATCAGTCAAATTCTCTCAAAATCAAATCCATATTTAGATTTATTCCGAAGACTGAGCTGAAGGAGACACACTAGTATTTTTATTCTACTGTGTATTTTATTGTATTTATTTATTACTCTGTTACACTTCTTCACTTTTAAAATATATACAGTATATGTATATGGACGGACAGACGGGCGATGGATTGATAGATGTAAAGATAAAGGATGGATGGATAGACAGACGAAAGATAGATAAGTAGGTTGGGAGGGAGATGGATGGATGGATTGATGGATGGATGGATAGATAGATAGATAGATAGAAGGACAGAAAGATAGTAAGACAGACAGACAGACAGACAGATCTATTTATGTACTCGACATTTTTTATTTCCGTAGAAAAGTTGACAGTAAGAGTTTGGAGTAAGTTTGTGTGGAGACGTGTCCTCTGCTGCTGCTCTGCTTTGATGGATTGTCACACACAGCTGTTCCATTTCACACTCATTCACTGCGGCGTTTCCCCCTTCAGTTCCTCACACCTCACTCTTCTTCACTTTCTATTTCTGTGTGGATGAAACTGAGAAGCATTTTCACCATCTTGTCTACACCAGCTTCTTCACCGAAGCCCTGAGTAAAGCTGCCGCTGAATACTGATCGCAGTCGCTTCTGTGTGTCCTGCTCTGTGATTGGTCGGCCACCAATCCAGGGGGTGTGTCCCGCCTTCAGACCTAGAGTTGCAGGCATTGGCTGAAGCTTCCTGTGACCCCGAAATGGAAAAGCAATTCAGAAATGTCAGTGGTTGTCATTGCGGTGGGGGCAAGGAAAAGAAGCAGAGTGGAGATGTTTAGTTGGTGTGTGTTAACCGAATGTGATGACTTGGCTTGGGTTGTGAGAGACGTCCACATGTTCTGGCTGTTTTCCTGCCTCCGGCTGGATCTGACTGGACTCAGACCGGTTTAACTCAAGTGCCACTGGATTAGAACAACAAGTTCTGGTGTCATTTGGGGTTTTTCTCAATCCGCTCTGCTTCTTTACCATGCTCTTTAACTCAAAGAAAGAAGAATATAGTGTACATTGTTCTTGCAGAAAGCCGTGCAGAAATGTGTTAAAACATTTGTTTGAAATGTATAAAAATGTATTAGGGATATTATATGACATCATTGTAAGTTGGGTTTTATTCAGTTTAATGAGAGTGAACAGAACTAAGCGTCTTAACTGTACAAAAGGCATTCATACGTAAATCTAAAATCATTGACGTAATGGTGACCGTTTTAGAATTGTACCTTTACTTTATGTTGGTTAATGAAAGCTAAAGATTGAATATGAAATACACATTTTTTAGACAATTTTGAGGGAAGACTTAATCAAAGCTAAAGATTTCAATTACTAAAGTTTTTGAAGGATTTATAAAATATATTCCACACAAAATAGAAACTAAGCATATGATATAAATATAACAATTTTGTAATACAATAACAATAACAACAACAACAACAACAACAATAATAAAGTTCACAATAGGTTTACTGTACTTAATCTTTACCAACCCATTAAGTCGCTATGTTTAAATAAAAAATCATGATCATACCATGTGAAACACTTCACGCTTTCACGC
>SOMO01000128.1:58777-85957 GCA_028128575.1 Paedocypris carbunculus
GACAGCAAGCTACAGTAAACATCAAATCAAATGCAGACACCCAGTTATTTTTTCCCATTTTTTTTTTATTGGAGGATTACATACAATATCTTATACGAATGTTTTATTAAACTAGACTTACAATCCATTTCAACAACCACGTTATTGGTGTTCTTAACAGAAGGTACGACACATCACTTTTGTGAAGAAACACTCTGATTTCGTCCTACCAAAGTGCAGAACGAACAACAAATCAATTTTTTGTTTTTCGGAAATACTTCTAAGTCTGATAGTTTTATCTGGTAAACAGCTTGTTTGTCCTACAGGCCCCTAGCAAGCGCTACAATTACACTCACATCTCATTGAATGTGGTTCCAGCAGCTTGGGCAGCCATTCAGCCATCTGCTGAAGCTGGCCAGCCGCCCAACACAAGGGTGCCACCAGTTTGACCAGGTTGGCTCATGCCTAAGGTGTGACGATTAGACTGAACAGGAGGAACTCATGGTTGTTTGGGTTGTGTTTAAGCTTGATGTGGCTTCTGTGGGCCGTGTGCTGTTTAGGAAAATGCATTCACCATAAGCATCAGATGGTAAATGTAATGCTTTGTGCTGATTGGTTGGTTCAAAGGTGGAAGTGGATTTGAAACAATTGTGGGACTGATTTATTGGTGAAATCACTTTCACAGCTTCTCTACTGAGCTCCTGCTACTTATTAATATTGTTAAGACGTTATTCAATCGCAAACTAGTTCTCAACGGTTCATCTTCCTAAACACGTGACCTTGTACAATCTTCTGGCATATAATTTTCATCTTTTACAATTGTTCTCAAACTCAACTTTTTTAATATATTTTTGCTTTGAGGCAAGAACCTTCTAGTGAAGGTTTTTGAATAACACATCTCAATAATAAATTTGTTGGGAAGCATGTTTAGAGTTAGGGTTAGTTTAGGGTTAGGCTAAACAAAATATTTAGCGGATGAGATAATAAGAAAGACTTAGGATAGAATAGATTCAATCTATAAAGTAAAGTGAGGTGACTGTGATTTTGTCAATAATGGCCACTAGGGATCATATCAATACTGTGTTCTACAGTAAAGCAAAGTGAGTGAGATTGTCAATATGGCCACTAGGGTCCATATCGAAATTGTGCTCTGCTTTTAACAGATGCAGTGATATGCACATACGCAGAGTGAAGTGAGCAAACACAAACCCGGAGCAGTGGGCAGCTTTAAGCTCGGGTGTCTGGGGGACATGTTGGGGTCAGTATGGGTCTGCTCAAGGAAATTCACCAGACCGTGATTCAAACGTGCAACGCTTGTTTGACAAGTCCAACTCCCGACCACTGGACCACAACTGCCACAGAAGCGTTTTGACATCTTTTGTTGTAATCCAGAGTAAATCAAAATAACCTTCTAATTTGGTTTAAAGAGACTAGTTTAGTACTAAAGCCAATTCTAAGATGATTACCCGTGGGGACCTTTTGCAGGAGAAGGCATTGAAAGACAAAATGACTTCCAAGAAAACCGCTCCACAGAAATGTGGCTATTGACTGGATTTGTGTGTTTGTAAAGCTGAAATGATCTGCTGGTTCAGGCTCTTTCTTATTCATCTTCCATATTTAGATCTTTGCAGAGCTTAGGCTGAGATAGAATCCTGCCTGGCTTGCCTCGTGCTGATGAATATGTTGATGCGGGCGAGCACGCGCGGCACCTGAGACTCTTCTCGGTTTGCTTGACGCTTGCCATTTTAATTGTTCTCACAGATAAGAAGCGTTTCTCGGTGGGATGAAGCCTCATTGTCCCCGAGTGTGGAGCTTCTTGCACACGACTGAGGTTACTTCCATAATGAAGAGCAGCGTAACACCAATTTAGTGTAATAATTGATATAGCTCCTGTCTCGGCGTGTGATATGATCTTCTGTTGGGGGGGATTAGCCCACAGTCATCACCCCCATTCTGTAAGTTACTCATGTAAGCAGAACTGGAGGAGAATTAAATGGGATTTAAATCCGAAGGTTCTGTTTTTAAGAAGCTTTAGACATTTTCACGTTTTCCCACGCATCATTGTTCAGTCTGGTTCTAACATATGTGTGTGTACAGGTGTAAAGAGTAACTGAAAACAATATTTGAATACTGTAAATGCACGGATACCTTACTGTTAAAATTACTCCTTGTCTAAAATCACTATAAGTTACAAGTCACCAATTCCAAGAAGAATATTATTATTATAAGTCGTAAAGTATCCAATTTTAAGTATTTTACTCGTACTGAATTTAGGTTAAAAAATGGAAACCAGGTAATGTGAAAAACAAGAAACTTTATGTATTATTTTGTTTTATTTCCTAATATTGAAATGTAATTTAACACCTCAGTGTTTCTATATGGCAGAACAAAATAGAACCCCAAAACCGACCAAAAAGTAAAATGTGGAAAAAAGTGCAACCGCTAATTCTCGTTCACGTGATTTAGCTCATCAATAGCATCCAGTACCTTCAGCATCCTGCAGATGGCAATCCGCCCTCGCCCGCCCAAGAAATTAGCCACGGTACAATAAGATGTCGACTTGTCGCACACAATCACGATGTAACGAGTAACAGTAAAATTCAAATAACGAGTAGTCCATTTATTTGAATGGAGTAACTAAGTGTCCATTCAAATACAGTGGAGTAAAGAGTACATATACTCAATAAAAAATGTAGTCAAGTAGAGAGTAAAAGTTATATTTTTGATACTCTGTACTAGTTTTATTGGCTACTTTGTACTTGTGTGTATATATATATATTATATATGTGTATACATTTATTCTAATATTGTTATTTTGTTAATGTTGTTAATATAAATCATTACACTTATAATATGTTTCTTGTCATGTTTCCTCTAATTAAATGGCTTTAGTATTGTTCTTCAAACGCTTGTATGTATCCATAAATCCATGTTGTGTGTTTGTTGCTGTACATATCCAAAAAGTTGCAGAGGAAGCAACAGAGGAAGATAATCTCCCTGCTATCACAGCACGGTCCGTCCTCAATGAAAGCGCTTTGGCTGATTGTAAATTGAGTCCAATTTGAGTTTTGCCTGCCACGACAAATCTGGTTCACGCTCAGATGTAATCTCAGCATATAATTCCTGAGGTGTTGAGCTCCGTTGAAACTGCTGACTATTATTGAGCATCTATCTCTTAGACAATCACTCGGTAAATTCCAGAGCATAAACAATGCACCCCCACTCCTCCACCCCCTCTCCATCCATCCACGGTTGTTGCCTTGGAAACATACAAAGAGATTTGTAAGCTCGATTTTCTGTTGCCATGGCGACGTCTGGGTTTCATCGAGGCTTTGGGGTCTAGTTCTCGCAGTTTTCCGAAATGTGTCAGAGTGACCCCCGACAGACTGCTGTCTCCACATTAAACCTGCCGTATAAGCAGTAAATTACTCCTGATTGCAAATAGGAACTCTTCCTTCCTGCGTCGGACCACAGCGCGGAGCTTATTAAAAGGCGCTTGTGGCGTCTAACATGACCCAGCTACTCTTTCTGGATGCGCTGGGCAAAAACTCATAAATTTCCAAAGACGAGAAACTTCCTCTTCTCAGCATTTATGAGGGGCATTAAGTGAGATAAACCTAATTGTAGGATCTAAAGGCGTTAAAAGGAGCTTGGTTTTCTCCACCGTCATTATATTTCATACAGTAATAATGTTATTCAGGACTCAAATGATCCCAACGAAATCCTGACAGTTAACAAAAAGACATTATTCCTATATCCTCAATTGTCTTTGGGGAATTAATTACTGAGGTAGATATCGCTCAGCACCGGGACGGTTTGCTCTCAAATTCATTCTACTTGAGGTTTTTCCTCTCTTATGACCTGTCATGCTTTATTTATTCAAATATAACACTGCTCCTCTGTTTCAGAATAACTTAGGAACTTTTGTCCAATAGTTCAGGAAACTATAAAATATATACCGGATTCTTCATGGAGTTGAGTGAACTGGAAAAGTACACCGGCTTTTAATGAACACACACACACACACACAGTTGATCGTGCATATTGTAGAAACAACGATTGGTAGGCTGGACCTGCCACCCAAGCATTTCTGCGCTTAAGCTGCCCACTGCTCCGGGTTTGTGTGTGTCACTTCACTGGATGGTTAAATGCAGAACACAATTTCAATACAGTCCCTATTATCCGTATTGACAAACTCCCTCTCTTCACTTTACTCAAGTAAAATAACCAAGATGTACTGTTTTTTAACAAACGTTGCTCAAAAGAAAATAAATAAGTGCACTTCCTGTGAATCCTGTGACTTGACACGTTCAGACTTACCGATTATGGTTACGCACTGTTTACAGACTGTTCAGTGTTCTGTTGTGAGGTGTCTTGTCTTCATGAATGATTTGTTCAATTTCAATGAATGACGCGGAAGTAATATAGTCTTAAAAATGACACGAGAGTAACAAGTCCCTTCAGATAATGATTTGTTTATTTTGTGTTGAACATTCACATATTTGTAAAGGAACTGTACTGATTCTCGATCAGTTAGAATCAATTATGGATGTGCCGGAAACTGTTGTTCTGATGAAACAAAATGAGATGAGCACTTGTCCCAAATAAGCAATTATATTACGCTTAAATATGCTTGCAGTATATAGGTTTTGGTTGTCTTGGTTGTCCCAATTAACCAGTTAATTAAATTATTTACACACACACACACACACACAATATTATTTATTTATTAATTTATTTTGTGGTGGAGCTGTAAAAAAACGTTTTTATCTCCAAACACTTTGTTGATTGTTATAAGTAATTTGCAGTCCTATAGATGTCTGGTTGAAAGAGTGAAGAAAGGTTTGTTCGATCTGAATGTTCTCAGTGATCAAGTCCTCGGATCAAGCATCACCCTGGCCTGATCTGTGAACTACAACATGGACAAACATAGCAACTCACTCAGGAAAAGGCTGTCTGGCAAGAATCATTGATCCGTCTGGCAAGACACGGCGCGTCACTGATTGTTTTCTACAGCTAATTGTGTTCTGAATTTAGACTGTGGGAGAAAAAGGCCTGCGGTAAATAAAGTGAAGTGTACTTTTGATATGAACTCCATCACCTGATGAAACCTGAGAATTATGTTTGGGTTAATCTGAGATGTTCGTGTGCCAATGAAAAATGAACCAATTGCATAATTTTTTATTTGATATTATTCTGATCCACACTATCAAGATTTACTTGGTAACCAACCATTGAACATTTTTAGTTTATATACCTTGACAAAAAAATCAGTTATTGAGGAAGATTTCAGGAAAATGGTATTTATAATAAATGTTTTGAATATATTTTATCAATGACGTCAACTCAGGCCTAGTGGTGTCACATCAAAAGATACAAATTTGGTTCAGTGATGGTTCTGCTGGGTCTCCGTGTTACGTTTATGTGTTAAATCCTAAAAATTCAATACATTTGCCATTGCTGAGAGTTCCAATATGACTGATGATGAGAAAATTCACCAGTATATGATTGGTTGGCCACCAAAACAGTCTTCTGCTCAGAATAATATAAGATAAATGTATTTGTTAGAAAGTTAGAAAAAAACATAGCTTTGTGTAAAATTGACTCGTATGTCATTGTGTGATTTTAAACATTAGCTTAATATTTAAGTTTATACCTCTGTGTGAATATTGTCTTGAATACAGGATTAGTTCTACCTTTGGACACGCTAGCGCTAATCAATGACCACTAAACGCTTCAGTTTAGTGCATCTTTAATAAACGTTAAATGTATACAAAGACACCACACAAAAATAGCGTTATACATTTACGTGTACATTTATGTCAGCTTGTCTGGATCTCCATCTTTAAGAAAAACGCTGTAAACAATATTCATTGCTGTTCTCATATACATTTAAAAACAAGTAGAAATGTCTGGGGGGGGGGGAAAAATAAGCCCTTGGAAAGAAAGATTTTTTTCAGCATCCCAATGATCTTTTCCCAGTGTCAACTGAATCATACAGCAAAGCGTATCTCCTCATTAATCACAGTCGAGATGACTTCTCAATAGCATTATCTCTAATCAGATTTACGGAGATCACATAAATCAGAGGTTTCCGACAAGAGAATAAATCTCAGGTCAGGAAATACTTCACTTCTCTGATCAAGAACCGTTTTTGCGCAATCATCTCACTCCAATGATTTTCTATGTATTTTAACAACAACAAAGAAAAAAAAACAGAATGTAAAAGAAGTCACTTTCTATCAAACCTGTAAGAATTGAAATAAAAACACTAATCGAATCAAATGAAGATTGTAATTAAGAACATGACGGCAGTGCTTTATATTTGGGTCGGCCATATTGCATTCAAGGTGGTTTTTAGAAGCGAATAGGTTTGGTACTGCAGTGTTGGTCATGAGTAAATACTGTAAGTGTAACGGCCTGTACTGTAAACAGAAAGGCCTGTTCTGATTCTGCTTAACTAGGTCACTTGCATCTTAATTCAGCAGGCAGAACTTCATTTTCTGGCAGCTCAGGCAGCTTCTCGCAGAAACAGGGTCTTTCAATCACCGCCGCTTCCACGCTCTTGTTCCGAGGTGAATGTGTGCGGCTGAGGACTGGATTAGCCCACTGATTCTTACTCAAAGTGCCGGAATCAATTCAATCAGCCTTTCCTGTCCCGCTCCTCACCTTGCTGGAGTAAAAAAGAACAACGGACGGTTCCTGGACACACGGCTTTTGATGGTCAATTCTGAGAGCGGCGGTTGCTAAATAAGACATTTCACGTCTGAGAATGAATAATTGTGTCCATGCTGTTTATTTTTGATTTGGTTTCGGTGCTCGGGGAAATGAAAACATGGGAGATGTGAGGTGAAGACAGCCGTGGGTGGCTTTGGCCAGGGATTCTGACAGGATCTGGGAACGCTCGTCATCGGGCTTCTGTGCAATCGGAGCCGGGTGCACGAGCGGGTCAGTTTCCTTGGGTTGATATTTCCGGCTTTACGCATTAGTGAATTAACTTAATTAAATGCAACGAAAGGTCTCGCAATGCCGTGTCCTGCAAAACGTCAGTTACGGCAACAGAAGGGTAAAGCAGGAGGATGATACGAATGTGGAAATTAAATGTGGATTTTATTTTATTTTATTTTGTTCCAGTTGCAGGTCTAATGAAAAACATCTTTGTCTTAAAAGAAAAAAGAAGTGATTCGGATTGTAGCATAAAGTAACATTTAACTGGAAAATAAATAAATAAATAATGCTAAACACAACTGCTTTAACAAGCTACTTCTTGGCACAATGTATTGTGTAATCTGCATACATATTCTGGCAATTGTATAAATATAGAATATTGTCTGTTTTGTCATAAATCGCTTTTGGGGAAACGGAATACCTTCTATACGACACGCTGCAAAAGTGCAAAAAACCTTAAATGTGGCAACACGTTAGTTGCAGATACATCTACTGATGACGTCTCGACAAATATTTCAACATGCTGTAATGCATTTGAGAAAACACGTAAAAAAAGGAAACGCCAAATTTTACGCAAAACACTTATTTGCAAAGATTTGTTACCCCAGAAGAGCTGCTAGTGTTCTTTAACAAGGTCGCGACCTTCAGCCACGCCCCCATCTCGAATCTTTCTCCGTCCCTCTGCCAATACAGCTTTCATTCCAAAAACCCAAAACTGTTTAGTCGGTCGGTTTCTTGACAGAGATGAGAAAGGAAAAGGCACAGCCTTAGTCCGCGGCTCTTCTTTAAAAGAAAAAAAACGACTTCAAATCAGTGTGTGCACAAGACACATTTCCCATAAGGTTTTAGATGAGAACATTACTCCACACCAGCCCTTATATCTGAGATCAATAATGCAGTTTCATTTCTTCGCTGTGGTTATTCCCTTTTTATGCCTTTACTTGTTTCCTATTGCTATTGATCTGTAGTGTGTGGTTTCTTCTGTGACTTTGCATGTGGGTTTATTTCTGCAAACCTTTGACGAAAGACACGTTGTTGTTGGAATGGATACAAAAAGTGTCTCTCCGAGTGCTTTTGACCTCACAGTCTGCTGATGTTCCTTCAAGGACCCGGTGTCTACAGTTTTAGCAGGACGTGCTGGCCACATCCAGGCCACCGGGGGCAGTGTGGAGTGTCCTTTGATGATGCGTAATCTCAGTCTTTCCATCTCGCATTGTCAGTCACTTATACAGTCACCTCGGTCTTACTGTTGGTTACAAAGTAGGGTTGCGTGGGTAAGTAATGGTGACTGCGGGAAGTGTGGAGCTCGTTGACCTGCTCTACCGTGCACAGCTTCCTGGGGCCGTAGGCTTTGCGTCGTCCTGCCGCGTCCGTGACCTCCCAGCTCCTCATCATGCCAGGATTTGCAATGGTATTGGAGCTGTAGGCCATTGGGTGGTGCGGGACGCTTCCCTTGCTGCTTTTGGGCTTCTGACCGTTTTGCTTTGGAAGGGGAGCTTCAGTGACGTACGAGGCCGTGGGCTCCACACGCTCCATTCTGACGGGGTGTAGAGGGAGACTTCCCTTGTTTGCCAACTCCACCAGGTGACGGTGCTGCCTGTTGAGGAAATCACCGTTGGCTTTGGCCGCTGTGAGAAAGAGAAAGACAAATGAGTTTTACTTGTCAACCTTTAAAATTGCTCATCGTTTCTTACTTTGTCTTGCACATACACATACATGCAAATATATAATTACGTTTTTTTTGTTCTGTTTCATTTAATATTAATACCCAAAAATGGACAAAGCAGAAGAAAATGAATGGATTATACGCATGTATGTTTTTGTTTAACTGTTAAATTTCTTTGACTAATTTGTAAGATGTATTCTAATGATCTTTTCTGTTTTTATCCTTTTCTTGTCTTTCAAATATAATTGGAACAGTTGAACTAAAAATTGCATGGCAGATTGTACTATGAAGAATTGTGCCAAAAATTCCAACCATATTTTAAGTTTTCGGGGGCCAAACAGGACAAAACATTTTGAAAAGTACACTAAGCAAAATGTATTTTTTAACATAAATATGGTCGAAAACGGAAAATGATTCCAAAATAAGTATATACTGTGAAAAATATACAGATTGAAATATGATCATAATATGATATAAAATCATAAAACAATATTATGAAAATGTGCAAAATATATATTTATACAAAGCAAGGCTGCTAACGCAATGCATTATGGGATCTGTAGTTTGTGTGTCATCAGCACTTTATATCGCTATATTAAAGGCTCCATATTAAAAGATTGTTATTATAACAGATTATTATTATAGCAAATACTTTGTAATTTCTTTGCAAAGCACAGTACATTTTAAAAACACGGTACTTCACACTTATCTTGTGTTGTTATTTATTTAAATACTGTACAATTATCCAGTTGTATTTATTGTAATAATAGTATTACTGGTATATTAAAATATTATCTCTAGTTAATTATGTATATATGTGTTATGATTCATTTCAAAAACTGTATCAGAACTGTGTCAAAACTTGTAAGAGGTTTAGAAGGCTTTAATCTGTGGTCCTTTTAAGAGATGTGTCTTTTAACCAGCTGATTCATGTTGGTCAGGAATCATTCTTCTTCATTCTAGCGTGACTTCCTCAGACCGACTTTAATGGCTGACTGCTTTGACGACCTTGGAGATAAACTTTTCACGCTTAAAGCAAGTTTGGTCTGCGGCGGGATGATAAATCTTATTTATCGCTCCTGTGCTCCTGCGGGAGAGGAACGAGACGGATCGCTCGCCAAACACTTTTCCACCAGTGCTGCTCCTTGTATCAGATACACAGATCATTGCTACAGACAGGTGAATCAATTCCGCCGCTCAACAGTGCACGTCCTCAAGAGCCATAATCAAGATGAATCCATGGTTGTGTGTTGCCCACAGACAGAGTTCAAATATCTATCAGCTCACAGCGGCTGGTGTCGGCGCAGATGCTCGTGAGTCTGAAAGGGCACGTCAGGTCCAGGCTTCATTATTTTACTTCACTCTGGTAAATCCGGTTTGGGAAAGGAAAAGGTTTGGCCGAGTAAGAAGTCGTGGGCTTTAAAAGCAACTTAAGACCCTTCTTCGCCAGACAGGCTTTTAGTTGACTTGGCCTTTGGGTTTGAACGATTTTTAGGAATTGTTTCTGTTGTTTCTATTGTTACTATTCTCGTTTTTAAGGTTACATTATTCAGTTAACCTCATTGTCTTATCAACATTTGTGTTTCTGTGATTTTATTTTATCCTTGCACATTGCAAAGCACTTTAGGTTTACAATGCTACATTTATGATTCTAGCTTTTAATTTCTCAATCACAAAACAGTTCAAATTTCATTCATATTTAGTCATTCTAGGCTTAAATACTACCCTTTTCATCTCTAAATAATTCAGATTTCATTTATATTTAGTCATTCTTATACTATTTAATCAATAGACTTTTTAAGACTGGGCTGCTAAATGATTCAAGTTAAATATTTCTATTACAATGAAATATTAAATTTATGCATGGAAGCTTTAAATAAGCTTTCATTGTGCTTTTTAGAGCTGCATTTATTGAAAATTCCTTTTACATTTCTCCATAATCGCTCGACATATGTTGGCAAATACCAATGATTCTGCTGACTAACAGCTCTGGCTTCTGGCTTCAGCCTCATCTTCTCCGTCTTGGAGACTCATCCATCATTAATAGAATATTAAGGCTCGGGGTATTCCTGTAAGAAGTTTGAATGTTCTCCTAGGTGCTCTAGTTTCCTTCCACAGTCCAATATCAGTTGTCATGAAAAGTGTAGTTGTGAGTGAGTGTGTGAATTTTTGTGTCTCGTTCTGTGATTGGTTGTCCACAAATACAGGGTGAGTCTTCGCCTTTAAGCCCAGTTGTGATTGGCTCCAGCTCTGTCTGACCCACAAATAGAAAAGCGGAATGATAAGAAGAAGAATCCCGTCCTTACCCACAGCTTTCAGCGAAGCATATTTGTTGAAGTCATTCCCCGGCTGCTGTTGCTCGTAGACGTGGGAAATCTGGCTGAGCGCCGGGTACGGATGCTTCTGCGTCATGTTGTTGCCACCTTCTGCAAACAAAGCAAAACATTACCACAAACGCACCACTGAAATATCGTCTCGGTCATCTACGACGCCTGTGCTGCCTAACATCACACACTTAATGAAGACACGCTCAAGAAGGCCACGTCTCAGGTGAAAGAAAGATGGATGACTCGGATAATGAGCCGTATCTCTCTTCCTGTGATGTGACAGACGGTGAATAGGCAATGGTATGTATATACTAGCGGTCTCATTGATTTTCTCCCATGACTCCCTTTGGCTCATGGAGATGAATTGTCAGCGGTGAATGACGATCAAAGAGGTGTAACCTACTGTCAGCGCCGAGCTCCTGTTGTGACTAATGAATCACTTAGCCCTGCAGCGGGGTTGCTGACACACGTCGGTGCGGAGCGACACACTGTGAGTCATCGCACACCAGACACATCACACAGATTAGTCTCAATAGTGCAGACTACTGTACACACCAAAGCGGATACTACTGCTAAAGCGCTGCCTCTGGACTTGGTGTTTGTTTTTCTTTTGTTTCTTACAGACTAAAAGTTCATTCGATTTGATCGCCTAATTATTTTTTAATGCCTCTCCTTCTTTGATCACAAATGTGAGGCCATCATGCACGTTTTTACATGCGGAGTGTTTGAAAATCAGTGGTGTAATGTATTACTTGAGTATTTTTCTGGCTATCAAAAACTTTTAAAATAGTATCAAAAATATAGTCAACTTTTACTTTCTATTTGACTCCATCAGTATCTGTGCTTTTTACTCCACTACATTTGAATGGACACTTACTGTTACTCGTTTAAATGTGATCATCTAAGTCGGCATCTTTTTCTACGGTGGTTAATTTCTTAGGCAGATGAGGTACTGGAACTTTTTAATCTATTAATTCATTTAATTAATCTAATTTGTGTTTTATGAGCCTAAATTCCGTACGAGTAAAATATATATTTTTTAAATGGAATACTTCACGACTTTTACTCAAGTCTTCTTGGAATTGGTGACTTGTAACTTGTAATGAAGTAATTTTAACCGACAAGGTATCTGTACTTTTACTTATGTATGGTTTTCAGGAAACTCTTTACAACTCACAGTTACAAAAATCACTATTAAATGCTTAAATTGTTTAATTTAACCCACATAACTGCCTATTGTCACGTAACAGGAATTGTATCACGTAACAGGAATACTCATCTTTAGTTCATTTTAGTTCAACTCAGTTTTGTCTGTCTACAATTTTTTTTTTCTGGTAGTAGTAAAAAAATTTTAAAACAACATTTTAGTGCTTTACTCTGTACAGTATAAGAGAAATATCACCTAAAAGTTGTCGTTTCAAGAACGTACTCTCTAGAAAGATGATGAGCGCAGATGAGTTGGTGAACTGCAGCTCCCACAATCCTTCAGGATTAGCTGATGGCTGTCGAGCAGCACTTTACTGTACATGAGGATTCAAAGAGGATCTAAGTTTAGTATTGAATTTTTGGCTCTTTTTTTTGGATTACATCTCTGAACTCACGTCAGCATCTTCATTCACCATTATGAATACCTAAATAAAAATTTGAATTGCATGTGGATAATAACTCCACTATACTAAGAGTCACGCATTTATTACATTTATTCCAGCAATTGACTGTGAAACCCAGCTATAATTTATTTAACAGATGCAGAAGATGTTCCTAATAACAACTGTTATAAAGACAGCTTTTTTTCCTATCCAGATGTTCTGTTCACACAGGATTTTGATCGGTGCTCTAAAGTTTTCTGGGGTTACCAATGGCATTCATGCAAAGCATAAATTGTAAATATTCTTATGCAAAGTATGTGGTCCTCAGCAAAACAAAACAAAAAATCCAAAATCTATGTAAGAAGTTCATGAATCTGGTATCTCACATCATCAAAGTCCAACACTCTCAAGCCAATGACAGAAAGTTGGATTTATTTCAGCAAATTGGTTTACGTCTCAATCGCTAGTTCAATGGCTGGTGAATATGTCTGTATGTTTTGTGTTCTGTGGTCCATCGGAGATGAGATATTTAACAACCCAAGAATAAATCCATCGATTGCAAACACTGCTTAGCATGTGGGTGGTGGAACCATACAAGAGCTGCCTTCACCACAAACCCGGTATAAACGCTAGTGTTGCCATGACGAGAGCGGTAGTGCAAGAAGATGGTGTAAAGGCAATTTGCAACCAAACACTTGGGAGGAAGTTCTCCCGGTGAAGATGAGTCAGCGAACACAAAACAAAACAAACACTAAGATACTCAGGACGTTGTATAGAGCCAAGCATGGGATCACTCCCACTTATCTGCTACTTCTGTCAAATCTTCAAGAGTAGGCTGCAAAATCTGTGCTCTACTAAATGAACAGCATGTTCACGGGAACATTTTGGGTCAAAAATATTTCTATCAAATGATTTTAAAACCAAATTTACATGTTTCAATCTCTGTTACACAAGTTGCAGTTGTGGTCCCACAAGTTGAACTCGTGAACAAATCCCTCACCGTCTGGTTCTACAACTGAGTGTCCCCGCTGTAACGGCTTAAGGCTGCCCACTGCTCCGGGTGTGTGTGTGTGTGTTTGCTTCACTTTCTGTGTGTAACTTCACTTTATACGTAACACATTTTAATAATGGTCCAAGTGGCCATATTGACCAACTTACTTTCTTTAGCTTATAATTAGTTGTTCCTACACTAATAGTTTCATTGCTGTTTTTGAAAATTACACAATTACAACTTTCAGAAACATGAAACATTCTTGGTAAACACAGTCATCGCAATCACAAGATAACATCCATCACGAGGATCAGAATGCTGGCATCAATCATGACATCACTGTTTATGATATAATGGGTCGCATGACAACATCAATCATAAAGGCTGACCAGCATTTCTGCATCTGAGGGCTGAGGCTGACACTCTGGCTGTTAAAATCTTCAGTAGGTCTCATTTTTTGTTTAGTTCTCATATTCAAGAGAAACTTTACAGTCCTTTATCAGACGCTTTTATTCAAAGTGACTTACATGTCATTACAATTTTTACAAATCAACAACTTCCTGCTTTCCATTGGAAATCAAACCCCGCTCTACTGAGCTACTGGAAAATAAAGAAAATAGAAATAGTATTTTGTAGACACTTACCACTGAAAATACTCAAAAATACATTATGTAACTGATCACAACCAGTATTATTGAAATGTCAGGTTTGTGTATTAAAACTTTATAAACATGTCTTGGTTTTTGTCGTTGAGTGCCGAAGTGTGTCACATTTATTATATGTAACCTGATATGTAATCATGGTATTTGTACTGGACATTTAATAAACAACAAATAAATAAAAACATGAATAATGCTAGAATGAATAATGCTTAATTGTAAGCACTACACAACTTCTGCAATACTCTTAGGTTATAAATCACGACAAACTGCAACATAGAGAAATTATACAAATTAAAGTATAGTATAGTAGATATAGGACAATATACATAGATGAATGCATTTGTTTATTTTCATGGGTGTGTCGATCTCTGTTCAAATTTGTGTGATCGAATTTCTAGTTTTCATGATCAATAAATGAATATTGCAAATTATGAGTCTGTTTGACTCGTACAATTTACTTCATCAAACAACATGCACAAACTTTGAACTAAAAAAAGGACACTTTGCAAACGAATACATTTTTAAAAAATTGTTCATTACATTTTTTTGCGTTCTTTTTTCAGTGTATGTATATACAACAAATAAATAGTCAGAGGAATCTAACAAATAAACAGGTTAATTTGCATGTAAAAAAAGATTTTGTGACAACAATTTAAAACATTTAAAAAAAAATTGTCAACACAATTTCACAAATATGTAGAAAGTATTAATGCTAATATCACAAGGGGCTTTAGACTTTAGACTTATTTTTAGATTTTGCCGTGGGCCAAATATGGATTGTGAGCCACACGAGGGTCGTAGTTTGAATATAATTTACTCACACAATCCAAGTTCATTCAATCAAATAGTGCTGTTAGAGAAACTTAGAGAACAATCTAACGTACACTTTCCCTCAAACATCAGTCACTGTGCAGCTCTGACAGACAGAGAGACTGGACGGCGCTGTGTTATAAACACTGATGTCCTCATTATCCACTCCATATGTCTGTTTGTTCACGAGTCCTCATTAGACATGCGGGATGCTGACTCTCGTGAGACACAAATCCACACAGCACCAACAAAGCATCCACAAAGACATTGATTATCCACAAACTGCGATCCAGACAAAGAAGCACAATATAGAGTTCACATCTGGAAAAACTGACATGTGGGGACCAATCTGTTAATGGAAATGCAGCCAGACACTCTGTCGGAGTGACAGGAAATCCAACTTTGTAGTGAGCTGAAAAAAAAAATCTTTACTGACACCTAGAATGACAATGACAAGAAAATCATTCTGGAAGATAAATGAAAAGATCTTTCTAGATTAAAAGAGACCTCTTCATCATTTTGATCGACACCGCGAGTTAATCAATGTTCTATTTTGCCGATACGTTTAACGCTGACTAATGAACACCGGTTGTGAAGGAAATATATCACACTTGGAACTTGGACACATTGTGTTAAGAAACGTTCCAGACACCTTTGAAACATTTTTGATAGTCCTAATGCCCAGTCCGATTGCGAGCCTTCCAGAATTCTGAAAGAACGCATGGGTTAGCAGAACAGAGCTTGGCCCTGCCATGTCACTCTAGTTAATACTTTATTGGCCTAAAAAAGAGGCTTTTATTAGATGTAACACCTTAAGTAATGCATGGGTGTTTTCCTTCATGTATCTGGGTCAGCAACACACTTCTCCGTGTGTAAATCAACAAACAGTCAGACTCTCCTGTGGAGCTCTCGGAGCTTTCCTAGCAGGTCCACAAACTGATTGCACTTTCTCTTCCCTCATCTGGCTTCGTGTTTCCAGGGAAGAGAAGTCCAAATCACCCGATGATCAAGGAAACACTTTATTCAAGAAGAATGAAGTGACATCAACGGAAGGGGACAGCAGACGTCTTCGGCCTTTCTAGCAGCTGTTGATTAGTGACGCGTCACTGGCTTGATTGGAAAAATCCATCTGTAGTTTGGCAGTAGAAGAATGAGGGACTGCGTTTAAAGTGTGTTGGATTCTGCGTTTTCGGAGGCGGTAAATAAGACGCTCTGACATGGTTGAATTCATCACTGCTGATTAGCATTAGCTGTTTTCATATTGCCTTGAAATTGCAATTCTACAATCGAATTAGTTTGACATCATTAGGCGTATGTTATTCAGATGGCTTTTAAACTGCAAGGCAGCGATTAGTGCTGTTTGCCACGGAAAGAGCCGGCAAGTTTAAAGCCCAATGAGAAAATCTCTTGATTTTGCATTGATTTCCTCCAGAGGTGTAAAGGGTACCTAAAATCCTACTTGAGTAAAATTACAGATACCTTACTGTAAAACTTACTGCATTACAAGGTACAATTTTCCAAGACTTGAGTAAAAAAAAGTAGAGTATCCAATTTTAAAAGAACTTGAGTATTTTAGTTGATCTAGTTGATTGTCTAAAAAACACCAAGAAATGTGAAAAACAAGAAACTCTTAATTTATGAGGCTTTATTTTCTAATATAGAAATTAAGTTTAACAAAAATACTAAAGTGAAGTAATTACGTCCATTTACGTACTCAAGTACTTCACTGGTTTCAAAACCTGCTCAACCAACAAAACGGAAATGTAACATTTTTTATGGATGTGACCAAAAAATGGAAAAAAAAAAAAGCTTTGCTAATGCAGGAGTGGATGGGTTTTTCAAAATATTAGATATTGTTAGATAACTTTAAATGAATTAACTTTATAATGCTGGGCTACTTTATTTTCATTAAAGGTCCCCACAAATAACCAAGTATTAAAAACCTTAGCATCTTTACCACACAAGATAAGCTGGCAAAGTCCAAGGTAAATATTTCGTTTGTTTGCTCGCTTTTCACAGGTTGAAAAAGTCAAATTAAGTTTAACATAATTATTGTGATGCTTTAAAATATCACACTCACGTCTACTAAAGCATCTGTCAGTCTGTTAGTCCCATTCCACTGGTTTCATCTCTAAAAACATGTACTACAGTTCCACATTTAAAGGACTGTCTGTTTCTGTCTGTCAATCCCCAGACTCGCAGTGTTTTGAGGTTAAATATGTCAAGGTTAGCACCAAGCACAGACACAGAGAACAAGTCGACGATGTGACTATAAGATACCTTTCCGATTTCTCATTAAAGATGCAGGAGGGTATTTTGGGAGCTGCTCGTCCCTTTGGGATGAGAGCAGCAGAAGGGCATTTCAGCTCACCAGCGATATCTGTTGCAAATCTGAGAGGACTATTTACTGCATGTCTGCCACTTGCTCTTGACATTAGCAAATTGTGCACTGGCAGAAAGACTGAAGCAGGACGATTGTCAAATGTCAACTGCAGTTATCTGCCATGCACTTTCTGCAACTCTTTGTTTCTCTGCGGATTTGTCCGTTTAAACTGAGCTCAAGCCTCCTGTTAGTCAAATCACACGGTAGGAGCTTATAACTAACACGGACGAGTCCGAAGTCCATCCAAAACTATGACTGTGACAGCAGTGTAAACAGTACCTGAGAACCATACTTAAGTACGAATACCTTACAGACAAATGACTCCATTACAAGTCACCAATTTCAAAAAGACTTGACAGAACAAAAAAAAAAAAAAAAAACCCCGCTAATTTACGTTCACATTATTTAGCTCATAAATAGCGTCCAGTACATTCAGCATCCTGCAGATGGTGATATTGTCTCATCGGCCCATAAAATTAACCGCAATAAACAGATAAAACAGTTAGATTAGGTGGATAGATTAAACAGATGGCGACCTGTCGCGCACA
Organism: Paedocypris carbunculus; assembly: GCA_028128575.1. Taxonomy (NCBI): domain Eukaryota; kingdom Metazoa; phylum Chordata; class Actinopteri; order Cypriniformes; genus Paedocypris; species Paedocypris carbunculus. The sequence goes on from SOMO01000128.1 coordinate 76,681, forward strand.
ATCACAATGTAACGAGTAACGGTAAGTGTTCGTTCAAATGTAGTGGACTAAAGAGTATAAATACTCAATTAAATATCAAATAGAGAGTAAAAATTATATACTATATTTTTTGATACTCAGGACAAGTACAAAGTAGCCAAACACATACTTAAGTAAAGTAACAAAGTCCATTTACTCAAGTATTTTACATCCCTGAACTGTGAATACATAATCAAAGTTTGTGATTAAATTGGTGTTTATCTTTTACATAAATGGATCTTCGGGATCTCAGAACGTGGAATCACTCTGCAGCATTAAGATGGAAGACAAGTCAGCTGTAATAAGCAAATGCCCCTCAAGGCGACAGACCTCTTTCTGTTAAAACCGATGCCAAGGCACGTTGTTCTTCCAAGGGTGGTAAATCCAAGGGTAATCCCATATGGAAGATCCGTGTCCCTTTGAGCAAAGTTTCGAGCTCTTTTGCCAATGGAGGGCAATAGAACATGAGCGTTCAAGTGCCAAGCAGCTTATGAATATCACACATCAAGGCAGGATTAATGGGAAACAAGCTCGTGATGTAAACTGAATGTCATTATGTTTAGGAAAGCTTTACAAAAGCCATTTATTAATTGGATAGATTAAGGAAAATCATTATGTGGATGTGGCCTGGTGTCCTTGTGCTGTTTTTGCATTGGGGGCTTCAGTTTTTCAGCAAGAAATATGTTGCATCTGTTGTTCTCAGAAATGGATAGTAAGGCCACTGGGATAGCAGACTTTATGTATGATATAAATAATATTAATAGTATTAATAATTATTCATTCAATTCATTTGGTGCCTTTCGAGACCCTTAAGGTCGCCGTACAGAAGATGACAAAACACATGCCAATTGCCCGGCCGAATACTCAAATCCACTCGCACCCCAACATACACACCAATGTACGAACTCACTTGAACACATCTTCGTATTATGGTAGGAAACAACTCACCCCTTTCATTGTTTTAAATTTACTTAGAATAGTAATTTCTGCAATATCGTTGAATCAATTGCAAACAATAAGCATGACATTATCTCACACTTTTTAATTTGGCAGATGCAATATAGCCAAATCACTTTGTCAACCTGCCAAAAAATCTCGCATCAGCAGCAATCTTCTCAGAAGTATACTGTTTTCACATTCTTTGTGGTAAAAGATTAATAGCTGTTCAGGTAGTTGTGGCCTAGTGGTAGAGAGTTGATCGTTTGAATCCTGTACCGGTGGGTTCATTCTGTAAATCGGTGTGAATGCAGAGTATTTGTTTCTGTTCTTGAGTCTTCTTTTTGAGTGAGTTGGTCTAATACTGAATTCGAATCAATTTGTTCTGTTCTGCTCAATACAAATAGATTTGAATCGTGTCAAGAGTAAATGTGATGGAGTATTAGAGCACCTCTGAAGAATCTCTGTCCAGATTATTCTCAATCTCTCTGATGACAAATAACCTCCTACCCAAGTGCAATCAAGCCATGGATGCCCCTTTTTGCCCTGGATCAGATCAGATATTCACCATTGTCCATCATATTGTCCATAACTAATATGAGTAAATCTTACTGTAAAACTTGTGTTACTTTTAACATTTGTCCATCTACTGCTGTTTGATAGTTGATTAAGAGCAGAGGCGGCATTAAGGGGGAGGGGGGTCTTTGGGGCCCCCAGCGAGCAGATATAGGGCCCTTTGCAAAATGTTTTCATAAGGCCCGAAACTGCTAGCGGCGCCCCTGATCGAACGTGTGTGTGTAAAGTAAAGTAAAGTGAGTGAGTGTGTGTGTGAAACTGTTTTAAATTACGTATATGTCTGTGTGCATCTGTTTGAAACTGCTTTATAATAATGTGCGTGTGTGTGAGAAACTGTTTAATAATAGTTTGTGTGTATGTCTGTGTGCCTGTGTGTGAAACCGCTTTATATTAGTGTGCGCGTGCGCGTGTGTGTGTGAAACTGCTTTTGAATTTTCTTTTGCTCTCCTGGGAATCGTGCTACTCATTAGTGTTTCGGCTGTGATAAAAAAGTCTGTCTGTTCGCTTAACGCTGAAAGGCGAACAGACAGCAAGCAGAAGCCATGCCTGCTTCAGTTCCGTGAAATGATCAACAGTACGAAGGTGCTAAATGTTCCGCAGCGCATACGTTAATCCGTCACTTTACCTTGTTACTGAATTATGCATGAATTTTGGCCAGTGGCGTGTTGATCCAAAAATCAGGAGTGTGCGAATGTGTGTTTTTGGGCTGATCTGAACGTGCCTGTCATGATGATAGATCAGATATGATCAGCAGCGCCGAATGAGCAGAGGCAGAATGAAAGAGGAAAATCAATGCAGGTATGAATTAGATCTCCACGACAAGCCACGGTGAGATTGATTTAACTGGATTGGTGTTAACCCGGGGAAACCCTTTGCTACTCAACATGCTTTCATGCAATTTGTGAATTAATTTTTCATTGCGTGTTCCTTGTGATTTTGTTAGGTGCAGGACGTGTTCTGTCGTGGCTTTCCGTTTGAGTCAGACTCTTGCCATCACCATCACAGACTGATCGGACGGTGCTTTCATCTGTCCTTGTGGATCACACAAGAGGTTTGGGGTATCATTTAGTCTAATTCCTGAGTTCCTCACGAGCTATTAAGTAGCTGACAAGGAACTGTTAAGCACACAATGTGCTATTGCGATATTGAAATGGTACATTTGCATATATGCATGAGATGCTTTAAAGCTACAAAAACGAAAGGTCAAGTAAGCAAAGAGTCACTTCTACAATCTAGTGCTGCGACTTTGCCATTTCATCCCGCTTTCTTCTGAGTCCAGCACGTCTGCCACTTGTCAGGCAACTTAAGCCGCCATGTCAGTGGAATCAAGCAACAATTGAGTGAAACGTACATCATCCACTTGTTTGTCTCGTCTTCTTGATAATGGGCCCCGGGGTCCTGCATTCAGAGTAAAATTAGCATTGGCATGAAGTGGCGGACCTGTGTGAGCCTGGTTTCAGTGACGCACATCAGATGGCCACATGTCTCTTCCCTCCCAATGTGCTGGAAGAAATAGGCTGCCAGGCTGTCCTGTGGGCATGAAATCAGAGCCAGTTCTCCTTGGTGGAGTTCTCTGAGCGTGGGGAGACCATGCTGACCTGAATGCAATCCCAGCGGGGGGCTTCTGCCATTGTAGCATGGCAGCAATGGTGGCCACGGTCACTGAGCCAACAGAAATATGCTGCCTGCCTCAAGGAGCGTGAACCGTGGCCCAGTAAATAGGATGGGATGCTGCCTCAGGTGGGGGGCCGATATGTTGCATCTCCCCTCGCTAATGGTAGCATCAGTCCAGGAAGGAAAGAATGGCCGCAGAAAAGACACAAGTGGGAAATCACTGGGTTATTTTTAATTGGGATACGCACCACAATGGAGGGCTGAAACATGACCATGGGTGCAGAAGAAAGGCACGTTAATAGCAGACCGAGCTTGAATGGTGCGATTTGAATGGCAGGAACGATAATTGTCTGGATGTAAAAAGGAAAAGCGGTTTTAAATAAGAACTTAGTTTTCGACTGAGATTAACACATGCTTGATTTGAAAAACCGCTTGCTTCCTGCAGGTAAAATTTGTGATTGTTAGCTATTTGATTTCTAAATTTCCATTTTTGTGTCACAGTGAGCTGGAGCCAGGAACATGCCAACAATTTCAGAGTGGAATACCACACACACACGCACGCGCACGCGCACACACTCATGGTATATTTTAGATCATTAAATCACACACAAATTTTTAGAATTGGAAACAAAAAAAATCCAGACAGATAGTAGGAAACATGCAAACGTCATGCAGAAAAGCCTCAAATGGTTACTACTCAACCTACTACTATCGTGTCACTTTGTCAATAAAAACAATACAGTACGTAAAAATACAGCAAGTAAAACATAGTCGTCAGCTAGAGTAATTGGCTGTGAATTGACTTTCAAATGAGCAGCAACCTTGGAAAGTAATGGGCAAGGTGAAATCCATTTACCACTATAAAATCTCTGGCCTGTGAAAAAACGTTTTTGATGGCGTTTCCTCCTGGCAGAAGCTTCTGGAACATGCAGGTGTGTTCTCTATACCTGAGCACTGTGAATGCAGCGCTTGCTTTCAGGTGCTTGTGCTGGCACCTTGCTCTAAATAAATAGTGGATAATAGATTTCTGCTGTTTCTTTTGGGAAACTCCATTAAGGTAATTAGTTTGAGCGGTGGCACTGGAGAAAGCTCCACTCCATCTGCGAGACTCAGATGCTCAGTGCACTGTGAGAGGAAATGCTTTTGTTTTTCTATTCAGGTCACTGACATGCAGAATTTAACATCCATAATGTAAAACGACAGGCTTCACGCTGGGCTTATGTCTTGATTATTTCATGCCGTGACCAAATAATAATATCCTGACTTCAACGCTTCCTGCATTTTCCCTTTCCTCTCTTTAAAACCCACAGCTTTTCTCCTCGAGCCAAGCTGTGACAGTAATGGAGCACGGTACTCAATACTCCGAATCCCGAACCAGTGTGAAAAAGGTTCGATCTTTTGCACTTTCATTGTGGTAACTAGACATCTTTGATGGGATTATCACAGCACCTGGATGAATGAATTCATTTCTGTTCAATAATTTGGTGCTCACGTAGAATTAAACCAAGCGCTTTAATTGCGCTTTAAATTCATGTAGCTGAAACTGCGCTTTAATTTATGTAGCTGCATTTGTGAAACAAAAGAACATTACACTACTGTTTATAATCAATATCCATTATTGATCATTTAGTTTTCACTTGTGCAGAGCCAATCATGTCTTTAATCCCAATAAACCATTTTGTTGAATGCTAAGGACACACAGACACATATTTTAAATTCAGATTATACACAAGCATATCGTGTTTCATATACAATTTTTTGATTCAGCGCCAAAAAATTGAAACTTTAGTTTAACTTAATTTTTATCCTTCAATATATGATTGTTAAGTTACAGACCCACATCTTTAAAATGTCTTTTTAAGCTTTAAAACACATATTTCAGCAATAATTAGAAGGTCTCATGATCTGTCGCTTAGGGGTCAAACTGTAATCTGAAAACTCAAGCATATCAAGATTTTACAATCCTCAGCCTAATCTTTGGAATTACTTTCACATGGTTTCATGTTCTCATCACTTTTTTCTTCAAATCATTATCTTATTCAAAGCAACCTATTAGAGGATGTTACATCACCGGGGTCAGGGGTTAAACACAGTCCATATAATTGCACGACGGTTTATGGATTAGCAGCTCCAACCACAGAGATGAAAAAGATCTGATCCTTTTCGGCATAACCTAATCCAAATGCTGTTTTCAGGGTAAAATCCCATTTAAAAGTGGATGTAGTAAATGCTGGTGTGTTGAACATATAATCAAGTGTTTGTAAATGTGTTCAAATACAGTGTTTTTATATTCTATAATGTGTTACATTACATCCCTTACTGAATATAACATATCAATATGAACACGCACACACACAGCGGAATAATCATCCAAGTTCTCAAATTCTTCATATGTGATTTCCACAATATCCACAGGAAAGAATAAAAGGAACAAAATTGTCTCAGTAATGAGATGAAGCAGAAATTTCCCCAGCTACTGACTCTCGTCCTCAGTGTGGAGCAAAATGCTTTCGATATTCACAGTGTATTCTGCTGTTTCATCATAGATATATTTTGAGAGTTAATAACTAAAGGTGTGCTAATGTCAATTCGGATTTATAATTTGACACCAGCATTAAACTCACAATGGTGGAAAACGTGTCAAGATTAGCTATTACAGTTATAATTCAAAAGCAAAGCACATTTTCTTATGTGGAGAGTATTGTTCACTGCTCTTGACCTAAGAAAAACCTTGCTTTTGTCTGTGGCGAGCCCTGATTTCAGACCACTAGAGTAAATGTAGAGCATGGTTTGTGCTGAGCTTGTGGGAAAAGACAGGAAGTAGGCTACAATCAACTTACGCATGTTGTTTGCTCTCGCCTGCACAGTGTCATAATGCTGCGTGTGCATTCCGATGGCCTCCTCGTGATGACCCTGTCGGCCACCTTGCATCACGCTTGCCACGGCCCTGTTGAACAGCAAGGGATTTTAGCATCTCAGTGTGTTTCTTACTATGTCTTTAGACGGAAACTCTCGTTTTCACAACTCAGAACACATCTGCCCGAGAATGATGTATTGTGAAAGACTGTTTCATCGCCTGCTATTGATGGCGCTGTCCAGAGTGCTGATTTAAAAGAGCATAATTGTTTTTTTCTGAGCCACTTTTAGCACTCGAACAATTGTGGGCTGTGCTCTTATCAAAGGTTCTGACCCGTTGTATCAGAAAATATATACCCACCTCCACTATTTAAATAGAAAACGTGGTTAAAAAATAGAGAGCATGATGTTATGTAATGTTTTGTCATTTCTAAAAATATTGGCACAGATTCGTTTACATGCTCAGAATTGCATTTTTGTGCAGATCTGGATTCCACAGTAATTTCCGGTAAGCTATGTGTAACACACAATGTCTAATGATTAGTCAAATGATTTATCTTGCTGTGTGCCTGATTTTCCAAAATTCACCTAATGCAATTCCCCCCTCAACGTTTTGCTTTATTCAGTTGATATGAGAAAATGATTCACATAGGTCTAGCAACTTTTATTTCTGGAGGGGTTTTGTGTATTCTTTTGGGGTTTCGTCACAAATCACACATTTGACGGCTGTCGTGTTTGATTTTCTAATTGATTAACGTCGCTTTAAGTTGAGCGCAGCGGCGTGGAATTGTCTCCAGTCTCCAGACGCATTGAAATACCGTTAACTTCTCCAAGCATCTTTAATGCCTAATGTCAGATGCTGATAACCAATAAAGGAACGACACTGATTATTTTAAAGCATAATGTTCTTGTTCTTTCGTATTTAAATATGTTATACGTACACGAGTTTTGGCGAGCTTTTAAAAACGGACAAATTATTCTGCGTTTTTCCGGATGAAAGACACAACTTTTCTTTGGGTGAAAAGCTTTGGTGAACAAAACACGAACTGATCGTGCGATTACTTACCGTGACATGCTTTCTCTGTGGGGTCTGTGCGCCTTCTCTAGTCCAAGTTTTGTAAATATACCGACCAGTGCCATGATCGCCACTACTCCGCATATTATGTATACGATTAAGTTCGTTTTATCCTTTGTGGGGTCATGTCTAGGGTCCAGAGTTTTCTTATAAGGTGGCTGTCCCGTTAACCACACGGGTGTGTCGTAATTTTTACAAGTGCTCTGATCCAAACGCGAGTTTTTGTATGCGCAACAGAACCGAAAGCCACAAGTGCCGCAACAATACAAATAATTGCCCGTTTGGCAAACGAACGGCGGATCCCACTGTCCCATGACATCGTAGTAACCTCGACATTTATCCTCGGTGTGTGGAGGTTCGGAAACGCTTCCGTCCTCATCCCGGGACCCATTGGATCCAGAGAGCATGATAAAGCCCTCGAGCTGCTGCTGCGCTTCCCCGTCCGCGCTGCACAACAGCACCAGAACTTTCACCAAGAAGTATTTTAGCAGAACTGTCCATCTCATCATGTAGTCTCCCGGAGTTTAAGCTGAGAGAGAGAATCTTCTCCTGGGTAGATACGGAGAACCGAGTTTGTTCTACCACAGACAACAAGGCAAAAATCCACTCGAGTGAACAAAGCCATTCGGGGAGGTTTTCATCTTTGGAGAGTTCGAGAAATTGTGTCCACTCTGACAGCTTCTTATCTCAATCAAGGATGCTCCGCCGATTCCCAGAAACTTCAAGCTCCCTGAAACCAGTGCGCGAAGTAAACAGAAAGCTGTCTGGACTAATGTCAAGAGAGCTGAAGCAGAACTGTGGAGCGCGCGCGCGGAGTGTGGGAGAGAGACAGTGCGTAAAGGGAAGGAGAAGGAGGAGACATGGGAGGGATTGGACGATCCAAAACTGTTCTGTAGTAAAAGAATCATTGTAAAAAGTTCTCTTCCATCATCGCGTAACACCTGCAAATTATTTTCACGGACACGTACGTTCGGCAAACCCACCCAACACCCTTTTTTTAAGATACGCGAAAAATTACCTTCTGCACAATCTTCTCATTTAGACTTTTTGAACAAATTAGAGCAGAGGTGCCACTCGGTATATGGTGTAATTGATATTGGGCTGGGCACGTGCGGTGGCGTAGTGGGTTGCCGGAATGGGCGCCTGCGCCTCGTGACCCAGAAATGGCAAAACGGTTGGAAGGTTGGATCTACGTATGTTGGGATAATTGTTTACCGGTATATTATTCGACTTTCAAGGCTCAAGGCAAGGGTACCAAGGGCCCAATGCTCTCAGACCGGTGTTGTTTAGAGCTGGAGCTGTTTCTGGGCAATATTTGACCCCTGTGCCCCCGACACTGCTTGGTCTGGAAGGTCATGAGATGCCAAAACNAATAACAATTAGAATATTAATAGTTTATAGTACTTATCATCACATTACTGCACTTTTCAAAACATCTCAAACTAAATTTTCATCTCAGTAATTTATCACAATAAACTAATGTGCTATGGACTTGTAAAAAGTCTTTCCATTATTGATGCTTCCTTATTGCAGATTTATTAACTTATTACGTTTAGGGAACGTTAAACATTTCTGATCTATGAAAACATAAATCTTTTATTTCAAAGAATAACAAAAAACAGAAAACAATGATATCCTTGCTAATATAAAATGAGGATCGTCACGATCTGTGAATCGGTTGTCGACTAGGATTTGTTTCGACAGGCATTACTAAACTTCACGGAACGATCGATTCGCAAACAGGACTTTTTCCTATTTAGCAACAAAGCCCATATGACGTAAACAACTCAAATACAAGTTAGAAGCGATTAAACAGCTTTTCAAACTCTGTGTTTCGATGGCAGGAGACGAGAGTATCTTTCTCAGAGCAAAGGATCGGATTTTTAAAGGACTGACAGAAGGTACAGCTGCTCGAGATTCTGCTCTTTTCCCGATTTATTGTAACCCTACTGTACAGCGTGCTGCATTAGCGTTATGTTAAGATAAGAATGGTAAAACATATTTTAGCTGAATAAATGTTGTCATTAGGTAGTAGTTCACACATAACGGGTCGAGAATCATGGCACAGCGCAATGCTAAAACAAAGTTAATGGTACGTAATTTAACGTTATTTGGTAAAACTGTTTACCAAACGTAAATTCCTGCGAATTAAAAGTATGAAACACGTTTTTTAGAGCAGGGTTTATTTATTATTGATATATT
>SOMO01000128.1:120925-138847 GCA_028128575.1 Paedocypris carbunculus
ATAATATTGTTGATGCGTCGCGACAAAGATATCTACTATTATTCGGTAGTCTGATGGTGTGCCAACAAAATATTTTTTAAATTAAGGAATTGTGCAAAAATAACACTTTATTCAATCAGTTTATTGCTTAAAAAACTACATCAGAAAACTGTAGTTTTATGAATCGGCATTCGGCACTCCCTGAACTCATCTTCCACTTCCTGGTCAAGGAGAGAGCTGCCAATCACATTCTCACCAGCCAATCAGAGTAAGTCCCGCCCCCACGTAAAACTCGTGAAACGCACAAAAAAAAGTCTGAAACGCACAAAAATGTGAAGATTCCAAGCGAAGAAAAAAAATCAAACAGAAATGTGAAGCATTTTACGTTTGATCATTTTGCCACTAATCTGATTCCATACCAAAGCTCCTAGTCACTTTGGAATAAAGCGAAATGACTGTCACAGACCTAACTTAGTAGTGGCCGAGAGGAATGAAACACTCACCGAACTGACCAGTCAGCGCTTTGACCGACACATCCGTCGTCATGGAGCCATGACCACTGCGAGAGAGAGACCATTAGAGCATTCATCCCAAGCACCAGCACTTTCCCTCTGTGACTTTATGGATGAAGTAGACACGATCTGTTTTCATTGAGCAAGTCGCACTAATTGTAAGACAAATCAATAATGAATGTACGGAACAGAAGTGGCAGCAATTAATAAAACATCAGAAATCCGTCCCGTTAAACGCAGGAAATTAAAAACTCTTGGGATTTGCCTAAAGAGAAATAAAATGGCTAAGAAATTAGCAAGCATTTTAAAGTCAAGAGGTAAATATGCAGAGAAAGTGACACTTACTTCACCTGAGAGGATGATGCCGTCACACCGCCAGACCCCTTCATCTCAGGACTTCACGCAGACCCTCCACTGCAAGACAACAACACACTCAGCTTCTCATTGTCTGTGTGTGTGTGTGTGTGTGTGTGTGTGTGGATATGACACGGAGCTGAACTTTCCACTATTCTCCATGGCCCGAGAGCCTCATTACAGGGACACGAACCCAATCATGCTAATTATAGAACTCATGGGACAGAGCTGTCAATCAAACACACCCTTGTTGCAAATTACGTCACACACACATGCGTGAACAATCGAGTGGTCACAATTATAATCACGGTACATCTCGTCACCGTGATCTCAAAATGACTGCTTATTGAAGATTAACCAACCAACTCGCTAGGGTAATTGTGCGAGCTGACCTGTCTGACCCTACCGGTCTGAACGACTCACACACACTTCTGAGAATACACACGGACCTACAAATGACCACGATCAGATCTAGAAGCCTCTTAAAAACACACTACAAACACGGTTCTGGTACCTGCTTTCACTCAGAGTGGTCTCGGTCGAAAGAGCTGGTCACCGTGACATAACACTTGCTGTCCACACCTGTAGACGGACAGTCGGACAAACACACGGATAACAAACAGTTCCAAACTAGGTAAATCTGTTTACAGCATGGCCATCAATACCATGTGATGCTTCAGCGGCAGAGAGAGAAAGAGGTGTCTGCTCGCTCTGGAATCTTTAAGAGGATTTGTGAAGAGATTTACTGACACACAGCTTCGCGATTAGCCTCTCTACAACAGAGAATGCTGGAGAAGTCCGTCCGTCCATCCATATCTGAAGAAAACTTCATCGTAAACTGCGGCCGCTATCGTTCACGCCTGGCCGAGCAGCACTTTACTCACACGGTTGATGATTAGTGGAGAAACTTTCCGCGTTCGGTTAAAGAAACCTTCCGGACCACTTTACATGCTCTGTATCTTCATCATCACCTTCAGATCTCTAATCCTGTTTTTTTTTCTTTTCATATACCCAGAATCCTCAGCGCACACTGACATCACTAACCTGATCTTATTAAACTTTACTAGAACGGTTATGAATGAACACACTCACACAATGAAAGGGCGGGTCTCTCGCTCACGCTTTCTCCTCAGTCACCTTTGACCCCGTGGACGTGATTCCGTCCGGACTGGACAGACGTTTTTAGACACATCGCACCACACTTCATGTAAACTGACCTCCCATCACACAGCTGAAAGTGTACACTGGTGCTGAGGAACAAACTGCGCGACTGGGAATCAGAACCTTGTTGACCCCTGTGACCTTCAAAATACTGATCCGGCTGCACCCTCTTGAAGAGGTCACAGTTTCTTGATGCGGTCACATCACCTGAACATGTTCTCCGGAAGAACAGCTGCACTACCAGCACAAATCATGAGTCAATACATGAAGCGGATGTTTAACCTGCGGCTCTAGTTACCAGTAACTGACCCATGTCTCACCCTCTCAGTTACTAACTATACTGACTGACCACCCTTCACTGGACAACACACGGGATCTGTGATTGTGGGTTTGAAAAACAACAACAACAAAAAAACGCGACAAAACACAAATAAATCTGTCACGTAAAGCTACCAACGGTCACGTGTCCGGCTGAACCGACGCGGGAGCGCGCTGGCACCTGCCCGCGTGACCGGCTCTGCCATGGCAACGAGTACCAGTATGTTTACAGAGAGCAAACCTTAAACAACAGAAGGAACATGAGCTAACGACACAGAAAAACTGGCGAAAAAGCACACGACAGACTGGTAACAACGAGCGGATAATTCTGCTGGACAAACTAACCCGTTTGTGTGTGTGGCGCCACCGACGCAAAGCTGTCCAAATCCCGGTTCGATTGGGTGTTTGTGCAAACACACTTACCTGCTTGTGGTACTTCTGGCTTTACCGCATGATGAAACCCACACAGACACACGCGCAGGCACGAATTTCTTAGTTTAACCTTCTTAGCAGTAATCCGCCGCAGCCTAAGTGAGTTTGACTAGCGGGAGCCATCAGCAAGACATCGGCGCTTTGCAGCTCGGACACGTCATCATACGTCATCACGCAGGTGCGCGACTTGAAAAAGCGCTTACCTGCATTGATTAATTTAGAAGAAGAAGAAATGAACTTTATTAATCCCTCAGTGGGGAAATTCGTCTCTGCTTTTGACCCATCCGAACTAACTCGGTTTGATACAATGTATGTTTCTAATTTCCTCCTGTAGGCTGTTGTTGTGTTATTTTTTTATTTTATTTGTGTTTTATTAGGTTCTTAAACCTCGGTTAGGTTTCATTAATATCAAGTTTTATTTACTTACTGCTTTTCAAATGCATTAAATAATTGAAATAGCTATTTTTGACAATTAATAAATTATTGCAATTTATATTTTTAATCAAAAAACATGAAAAAAGTATTTTTGTATCACTGTATGGAAGACATATGCTCATCCAGATTATCTCAAGAAGCTGTTAAAGAAAATAAACACGTTGTGTTGATTAAACATTAAACCAAACAATTATATAATACAACCAAGCAAGCAAAAAACTAAACCAAAAATATTATAAACAGAATTCCAAATGTATAAAATTAATCAATTAAAAAACCATAAATATGAATGGCCACCCATGCAAACTTAACACTGAACAAAACAGGGGTATATTGAATGGGGGGCCAAAACTCAGAGCAGTTTTAAATTTGGGGGACAAACAAACACGCAAGATATAAAAAAGTACTATTACTTTTTTTAGCACGCAAGATATAAAAAAAAATACTAGCTACACGCTTTTTTGGATGAAAAAAAAAGTAGAATTTTTTGGACAAAGAGCTATATTATTCCAGAAATATTATTCCAAAATAAAGGACAAAAGAACATTGCAATTTCAAAAAAACATATTTTCTCTTTTATTGTGTTTGCACGTATAACTAGAACAACAAACAAGACATGAACAAACATGAACTAACAAGAACGTTGGCACAAAATCTGAAAAAAAAATACAACAAATGATTTAAATAAATAGAAAGTAATAAGCAATGTCACGACAACAAAAGAAAGAAATAGTTTTTATCGCTTTAATGTGACTGTCATTTTTTTTATAGTAATGAAAAATTATGTCATATCTGAACGTGGAGCCCCCTTATATATAAATAAATGTCCCCAATAAATAAATCATTATAAATGTTCTTTTAAATGTGCAAACAGGTTCTTCAGCCGTGCAATATGTAAATACTGTGCTAACCCTGTTAATATATTACATGTTAATATTATACTTGTTTTTTTTTTTTGTTTGTTTTTTCATTTTATTTTTTACCAGAAGCAGCTGTCACCGACACAAGTTCATTGTATGTGCAAATTGTTCTTGGCAAAAAGCTCTTTATGATTCTGAATAAAATAGGTATAAAGTTGCTGTAGTTTTAAGAAAAAGATTATTCATTTATTGTCTAAATAAGAAACACCAATTCTTAAGAGATTTTGGCGTTCCTGTAGACAAAGTTGAATTTTAAGGGAGGAAAGGTATGTTTATTATACAATGACACATTTTAATCATCAAAAAGGAGGAAAAAAGGCAAGTATCAAAATTCAGGTCAAAAAATATTTATTAACATTGATTCTTTAACCTATTACAGTTGTGGTTTTATTTCTCGTAGCTAGAGTAATGTTTACCAAGACTTTTTAAGGCTTTTGTGTTTAAGATAATAAACCCTGACTTCAAATGACTAAAGATTTCTGGCAAAATTGTCGTTTCTTTTTTTTTTCTTTTTCCATCTTGTTCCTGTTAAGTTAAACGGAAGTGACGTCATAATGGCCTCTAGGATAGTTCCACAATGTCCACGCAAGGGTGTTTTTGTGCTATAAACAACATTAGTGGCAGAAAAAAGCAGATAAATAAACATTCAATAGATAACTTAATAAAAAAGGTCAAATGTGTTGAATAACAGAATTGAACATAGTGAGAGGGTTACTACTGTGCCGTAAATCATCTGGCCTTCGACCAAATAAAAAAAAAAAATTTTAATTTAATTAATTTAAATGTCTTGGACACTCAGAGGCTGAAGAAAGAGGCTGAGTTGTCAACCAGTCACTGTATGGTAGTGAGGGGTCCAACGGCAAAGCCGGACAGACATTGGGGTCTGTTGGGAACATCTGGCAGAGCACTGGGTCAGGGAGGTCTTCAACTCCCAACTCCAAGAGAATTTATCCTGAGAGAGCTGGACAATACTGAGTCGGAATGGAATCCCCATTTTAAAAAGTCTACGCCAGGGTGCTGCAGAGGTACATCTTTTTCTTTTAAAATGGCTATGGGAATGGAACACCCCCTTGACATTGAAGAGAAATATTGTAACCATAGCAACAGAACAACTGAGACGAGATTTTTCTAGCAGCTGTTGTATCTTTGTTGTGAAAAGTTTGTATGAAAAAAGAAGTTAACGTAAACAATATTGTTTTTCTTATTTTGTAAACTACTTCTGCTATCAAATTTGTAGCCAGAAATGATCAAATAGACAATTTACTGCGTGGTGGGCTGTGACACAACAGACAATGAAGAATTAGCTTAAATACTGCAAATGAATGTTCCCCTAGTTTCCAGACGATGACTGTGCGCCCTCGTGTGTTATAGCTTTGAAATGACAACATACATAATTTAATATAGCAATACAATACAAACAAATGTAACAAATTGTAGTACTTCTTGCTCAACAACAACAACAACAACAACAACAACAACAACAACAACAAAAACAGCAACAAAGCGTTGGTTTAATATTGTTTTTAGTTTATGAGACTAAAACTGTCAAACAGAAACGAAACGAAAACAGAGTTCTCCCCTTAAGTTCGTACGGTCGTTTGCGTCTGTGTCTTAATTGTAAGTGCATCACAGGTAGTAACTACTACACCGTAGGCGCGTGATGCATTACTTACTCCCAGCAGCAAGACGTTCTTCACACGATTTCAAAAGGAATTCCAGTGTGACAGAGATCAGTCAGACGCTCGGAGGGTGCACACTTCAGCGCTAGTGAACAAGCGCTAGCAAGTGCGCGAGCGACGAATAGGACTAGGCCTCGCGTGACGACATCGAGTCACAAAGCGGAAGGAGCGTTCGTGCTCTAGAGGTAAGACAGCAAACAGCTCCAGAATAAATAGTCTAGATTTCACTGTATTTAAGAACGGCAAGGCCAGCATAAAGGTAGTTTGGATATTCAATGCGCGTGTTCTTCTGTTTATTCTCGCTAGGATGGGTCACGAGCTATCTTAGCCACGAGCTCGGACATGTAATCTGATGGCTTTCGGTTTTACTCGTGTCTGTCACTGGGATCGTCATCTGTCAAGTATCTGTATTTTGCTATTTTTTTTTTTTTTAAATAATGTTCATATTATTCAGTTGCGAATAAGTCTAAAAATGCGGACGCTGATGCGGGAAATTCCCACCGACGCGTGACGTCACAGCAACCACGATTTTGGTACTGTATTGTAAACGAAACAAGCGTGAGATGTTTTTCCTGTCGTATTCACTGAATGTAAATTTGCGATTATCGATAACAAGCTTAATTTCATAAAACTGGCCTTTATTCTCTTGTTGCGAACCTCAACGATAAGTTTTTGTTTTTATCGGATTTGTTTTATCCGATAAATTAGGATTATCGGTTTTGTTATTATTTTAAGTTGATTTCAGTGTACATACTCTAAGTTGTAGTATTGAGAAGTATTGTTGACAAAACCAAGAACAAACGGACAAGATGACGTTTCATCAGGTCGGGACTCTTGACTTATAGTGAGCAGAAGAAAATCTACATGTTTTTCTGTCAGAGGAATACGTTATTACTATTTATTTTTGCTTGATACATCTAAATACAGCTAAAACATATTCCATCAGGCTGTGATGACTGACTGTTATATCAGTCTAATCTCCTCACTCTTTTATTTCTCTGTCCCTCGTTCACAACACGGTGCTACCTGGCATCAA
Organism: Paedocypris carbunculus; assembly: GCA_028128575.1. Taxonomy (NCBI): domain Eukaryota; kingdom Metazoa; phylum Chordata; class Actinopteri; order Cypriniformes; genus Paedocypris; species Paedocypris carbunculus. The sequence goes on from SOMO01000128.1 coordinate 127,752, forward strand.
AATGTTGTTTTATTGCTGGCAAGAAACTTAAATTATGAGAGTAATTACAAAACCGCCAAGCGCGTGCAGTGTCCAGAAATACTTGTGCGCGAAACCAGCAGATTCTGAATTGTCCCTCAAAGTTTAAAAAGAATTCAATTATTTGAACTGGAATTCTCACTTCATAGTGAATCATGTAAGATACATCATTTAGTTCATGTCAAAGTTGAGGTTTTGAACCTTCCAATTATCTGAAGCGCACATGTGTGGGGAAACCTGTGTGGGCAAATGTAGAAATATAGCAAGCAGCAATGGCGGTTTACAAGCCTTATAACATGTTGAAAAGCAATAAGCTTTTTTTTAAGCTTTTTTTTTTTTTTAATCAAAATTAAAGCAAACTACCATTTTTTTAAAGAATTTCTATTTTTAAAGGAGTTCGTGCCTGTGTTCAGGGGCTGAGACAACAAATATAATTGCAGTGTATTGGGGCACGAGTATCTAAAAGACATCAGCTCTCTTCAGGAACGGAGCGTAACCCTGCCAAGTCGCCACAATATTACAAGGTCTCATCATAACTCTAAAATATATCCAATGTACTACTTTAAGATGGATTTGCTCATGTAAAACGCTGGTTTGTTTACAAAGATCAACAAAAGGTCAGCACCACCATCTTGGTGTCTTTCCTCTCAGGGCAAACCAAAGCATTTTCCTTGGTTATAAATAATGTTCTTCGATCTTGAATTGGACTCCTGTGACTGCATCGCTCTTGTTGCAGCATGCGCGGAAACAGATGCACTTTCAAAATGGATGCCTAGGCAAAATCAGTCTTTTTGTGTACATTATTACATAAAAAGGGTGCTCTGCATTTACCCATCGCGTACAAACCCGGAGCAGTGGGCAGCCTTAAGCCGTGGTCTCCCGGGGGGTATGTGGGGTTCAGTGTCTGGCTTCAGGACACTGTGAAACCCACCGGACCGTTATTTGAACATTCAGTGCCTTGGTGGCAGGACCAACTCCTTATTACAACAGTAGATAAAGACCCCCATAACTTTTTGTCTAGTTTTTTTAATTCAATCAAAAACAAGATTTCAAAAAAAAAAACCCTTCAAGATCAACCCTCATAATCACGTAACCTCCCTATCTGTGATAGCAGGCTGTGATTGGTTCCGGGTTGTGTGATTTGCGTGTTTTTGGTTTCTTGAGTTATTTTCATGCTTTGTAACTGTATTTGCTAGATCCCATCTAAAGAGTCACAGGTTCCCGACCACTGGTCTATGAGGACACATGAGCTAGAAAAATCCTGCCTAGCAACAAAAAAATGGCTCAGTTCAACAGTGGCTGGTGATTGGTTGGCTGGATCACATCAGTTTGCCCGCACAATATTTTCAGAATTTACAGTGTCTAAGAGTAAATAAATGAGTTGTGTTTAATGCAAATCAAAGTATCTGACTACAATATATTCACAGTAGTACCACTTTGAGGCAAAAAACAAAACATGAGAAACGACAACATCCTGTATTCATTTACAATACAGGAAAATACATTCTGTATTGGATAAGTTTGTTACAAGATTAATGTGTTTGTTGTTGCCGACGTTGATCACTGGCTTGTTTGTGTGCAGGTGTCATCATGCAGAGTACGGCAAACTACCTGTGGCTGATGTCGGACCTGTTGGGTCAGGGCGCCACAGCAAACGTCTACCGCGGTCGACACAAGGTGACGTGTGTGTGTGTGTGTGTGTGTGTGTGTGTGTGTCTGTATCCTTGCATCTTCTGAGTTATGATGCCCAGACACTTCCTTTGGCGCTTTCCGGAATGTTCCCAGGCCGTCTAGAGACAGAATTTTCCAGAGGCGTCCAGAAATTTGCCATCCACGCAGCTCCTCACCCTATCTAATGCGATGCGTCCATCCACCTTTCAGAAACACCTCAATTTAGTCACATGTATCTGAGACCCAACATGAGAATTGAGTTCATGAGAATAGATGTGTGTTGGACCATAGATTGACCAGTAAATTGAGAGTTCTGACTTTCAAAAAGCTTCCACCTGAGAGTATCTCCCACATTTTTCTGGTGGAGAACCACAAACTCCTGACTTGGAGGTTCTGATCTTCCCAACTACTGCCTGGTTTATAATGTTTTTATAGTTATTCAATGGCCTTTTTCTCTGTCTTTGTAGAAAACGGGGGATCTCTATGCTGTCAAAGTATTCAACAACCTAAGTTTCCTGCGTCCGCTGGATGTCCAGATGAGGGAGTTTGAAGTGCTGAAGAAACTGAACCACAAGAACATTGTGAAGCTGTTTGCCGTGGAGGAGGAGGTGAGAGAGAGAAAGATCTTGCAGTCAGATGCTGATGGTTCTTTTTGTGCTGCCAGTCCAACACTCGCCACAAGGTTCTGGTGATGGAGTTCTGTCCCTGTGGAAGCCTCTACACAGTCCTGGAAGAACCCACAAACGCTTACGGCCTCCCGGAAGATGAGTTCCTCATTGTTCTACAGGATGTTGGTAATTTGAAGACTCACTGATCCGAGTGATTTCACTCGTCTGAGTGACTGAAAACGGTTTTTCTGTGTGATAGTGGCAGGAATGAATCATCTGAGAGAGTACGGCATAGTCCACCGCGACATCAAGCCAGGAAACATCATGCGCGTGATCGGGGAGGATGGACGGTCGGTGTACAAGCTAACAGACTTTGGTGCCGCTCGGGAGCTGGAGGACGATGAGCAGTTTGTCTCGCTTTATGGCACGGAGGAGTATCTGGTGAGTGATGGAGAACGGAGTGGATGATGGGCTTGGACTGACCATGATGGGTCTCTCATGTTCTGCAGCATCCAGACATGTATGAGCGTGCGGTGCTGAGGAAAGACCACCAGAAGAAATACGGCGCCACGGTGGATTTGTGGAGCATTGGGGTGACGTTTTACCACGCCGCCACTGGCAGCCTTCCCTTCAGACCTTTCGAGGGGCCGCGCAGGAACAAGGAAGTCATGTGAGCAGAGTTGGGGGGATTCTGTTGGCCTCACACATGTTCTCACACTCACCCTACACCAGTGATGGGAATAAATAAACGCCGTTACTTTTTTCAGTAACTAGTAATCTAACGCAATTACTTTTTCCTCNAAGTAACTCCATTACTACCTCAATTACTATTTGTTAGAATTAACTAGTAACTGTAATGAATTACTTTTTTAAAGTAACATTCCCAACACTGCACACACACAGGTACAAGATCATCACGGAAAAGCCGTTGGGTGCCATCTCAGGTCACCAAAAGTTTGAAAATGGCAAGATCGAGTGGACTTCTGAGATGCCCGTGTCCTGCAGCCTGTCCAAGTATGTGTAGGATAAAACAGGAGGACGCATGGTGGTCTTATCAATGGCGTGTGTTTGTGTCAGGGGTCTGCAGAGTCTCCTCACGCCGGTTCTGGCCAATATTTTGGAGGCCGATCAGGAAAAGTGTTGGGGCTTTGATCAGTTCTTTGCAGAGACTAGTGACATCCTGCACCGCACCGTAGTGTTTGTGTTCAGCCTGCAGCAGTCCACACTACATCACGTCTACATACACGCCTACAACACGTGAGTAAACACACACACACACACATCGTATGAGTGCACTTACACAACGTTCAACATGTGCGGTGTACACACAACCTGAAACATGTCAAATTTAAACATCTACATCATCATGTGAATACATCAGTGCTTCTCTAATATAACCTAATTACTGTAAAAATGAATCCGTTACAAGTCACCTATTCCAAGAAGAGTAAAAGTTGTAAAATATCCTATTTTTCTCAGTCAAACTCTAATGTACAAAAAAGTGCAGCTGCTAATTTGTGTTGAAGTGATATAGCTCATAAATAGCGTCCAGTACCTTCAGCATCCTGCAATTACACCTCGTCACCCCAAGAAATTAACCACTGTAGAAAAAGATGCAGACTTGTAGCCACTTACAGTAACAGTAAGTGACAATATGTGTCCATTCAAATGTAGTGGAGTAAAGAGTACAGATACTCACATGTGTAGTTAAGTAGAGAGTAAAAGTTGCTTATATTTTCGAAACTCAGTACAAGTACAAAGCAGCCAAAAAATACTTAAGTAAAGCAACAGTCTATTTACCATACGCTAAAAGTATGGTACGCAAGTGTAGTGTTTTTTTGTTTTTTTTTTTTGCACAAAAAAGAATTGAGAAGCACTGAATTGGGCACATAAAAACACACAAAGACACACATAAGTAAACACTTGCTGATTGTGTGTTCCTCTCTGTTTCTTTTCAGGGCAAATCTGTTTCAAGAGCTGCTCTTCAGACGCACTAACATCGCTCCGTCTCATCAGGACTTCCTGTTTGAAGGCAGACGGCTCATCTTAGACCCAAACCGTCAGGCCCAGAGCCTCCCAAAGACCAGCAGAGACAATCCCATCATGCTCCTCAGCCGAGATCCAGTCAACACAGTGGGGCTGCTCTTTGAAGACCGTGAGTCACATGATCCATCANGATTAGCGTTGTTACGGTAAGAATGAATTAGCAGAATATAAACAAGGAAGTGACATGACGCGAGCGGTCTGGGTGCTGCCAACCCGAGTTCCTGGAATACGGGGACTTCCACAGCCTGACACTGGGCAATTCCCAAAATAAACCAGACGGTTCTGAGCAGCTCATGTGTCTGTCAGACTTTTGCAGGGGACGTGGGGTATCTGTGGAAGACGGCCGACTCCCTGCTGCTGTACCAGGAGCTGGTCAGGAAAGGCGTTCGAGGCCTGAAGTGAGTCGGAAGGTTTCCTAAATCAGTCGCGGTCTTCTCGCTGATCGCTGGTGTGCTGCAGTGAGATGATCAGGGACGAGTACGGCGAGATGGTGCACAAGAAGACGGAGGTGATGCGGGGTTATCACTCTTGCAGTCAGACGCTGGACCGGGCCGAGCATNATGGTGCACAAGAAGACGGAGGTGATGCGGGGTTATCACTCTTGCAGTCAGACGCTGGACCGGGCCGAGCATCTGTGAGTGACACGCGCTCCGCTCAGTCGAGAACACCAGGGCTCATCAGCATGCATGCGTTGCAGGTGCAAGGTGCTCATGCAGGGCGGTGTCCTATCAGCGGAGTATGATGAAATCCAGGAGGCCAGGAAGAAGGCAATGCGGGTGAGATGCTCTGCTCCCGGAAAGGTTCCGCTTGTGTGACCGCTGCTGACCAGGCAGGACATCATCTCTGCAGATCTCCAGCTCTCTGGCCACGTTTGAGCAGTCGCAGCAGGAAATCAGCAACATGTTCCTTCCGACGGGATCGCTGGCCGACACGTGGACGAAGCAAGTGGGCACACACCCGGAGGACAAGAAGTAAGTGACCCAAGTGACCACACATAGAAACAGGAAAGGTCAGTGTCCTGATGTAGGTGAGGGATGCTTCTCGACAGTGTGGAGAAGATCAAGGTTCTTCTGGAAGCCATCAGCGCCATCTACCAGCAGTTCAAGAAAGACAAGGCGGAGCGACGTGAGTGTGTGCGCGTGTGTGTGTGTGTGTGTGTGTGTAAACCGCTGACCCCTGATTTGTTGTGTGTCTGTGCTCAGGTCTGCCATATAATGAGGAACAAATTCACAAGTTTGACAAGTAAGTTTGTGTGTGTGTGTGTGTGTGTGTGTGTGTGTGTGTGTGTGGGTGTGACACGTAAGTGTGTTTGTGTGTTTCAGACAGAAGCTGGTTCTTCATGCAACTAAAGCTCGTGCTCTTTTCACGGATGAATGTGCCATGAAGTACCGACTCTTCATTTCCCGTAGTGAGGAGTGGATAAAGTGAGTTGGCACCATCAATGGCACCTAACCATTGATGTCTGTGTACGGACCAGCGAAATCTACATTCTGATGTGTTGGCATCATATCTCATTACGAGGATTGTTCCCAACCCCGGCCACTTTATTAGTGCTGTGCATCAATTCGACAAGCTACTGGAAACCTCTGAGATTTTGGTCCATATTGGCTATTTCTGCTGCTGTAGCCCATTCGCCTTGAGGTTAAAGTGTTGTACGTTCAGAGATGCTCTTCTGCAGACCTCAGTCTTAACAAGTGGTTGGTTGAGTGGTTACTGTTGCCTTTCTATCAACTGACATCTGTTGACCTCTGACCTTAACAAGGCATTTGCGCTCACAGAAATGCCGCTCATTGAATATTTTCTCTCTTTCTGATCATTATCTGTACACTCAAATCAAACTTCAAATTCAAATTGTATTTGTCACATACACATTACACATAGTACAACATGTAGTGAAATGTATTTTCCAGATCGTCCAGCATTTAAACAAGGTGGGTGGGTGCATGCGAGCAAAGAAATACAATAAAAAAGATAAAAATACAATCAAATACAATCAAAATAAAGATAACATATGAATAAAATACAAAAAACTATAAAGATAAAAAACCCTGACCAGGGGTTCTAAGATTTGATAAATGGGCCGGACCGGGCTGGAGAAAAATACAAATTTTGGGAATATGGAGCAAATACAGTGGTACCTCGGTTCACAAACGCAAAATTCATAAAAATACACCTCGCTTCACAAACTCCGCCTCGGTGCAAGAACTGGAGATGTGGACAATTGATGCTATTTTCAGGCTTTCACATGGTGATCGCGGAGAGAAGGGTAGAAACAGGAACAAGTATTGTACAGCAGGTAGTGTTAAGACTTTTTTTTTTTAGTTTTAGAAAATTATTTTTTGCGCAAAAATCATTTAGTTTGTGACTGACGGTGTAAAAATAAGTGTTATTAATATACTTGTAAAATTATTTTAAGTACATTTTTTGTATTTGGTTCTGCTTTTCATAATGAAAAAATTCCTAAAGAAAAGAACTGATTAACTGGAATTAATGTTGGAAAAGAAATATCCAACTTTTATTTAATTATTACAAGTTCGGCGGTCCAGATTAAAACATTTAACGGGCCTTATGTGGCACGTTGGGCCGTAGTTTGCCCATCTTGACCATGTCTACATGCCTAAATGCTGCCATGTGATTGGCTGACAAGACATTTGCGTTATCAAGCAGTTGGACGGGTGTAGTTAGTACTGTTTAGTATATAAATAGTAGATCAAAAGTTGTTTAAAATCAGTTTAGGAATCAGGATCGTATCGGACCCAATAATAAATGATTTTGTTTGGATCAGGAAGTCCAAATATGTGATATGTGACTCACAGAGTTGTAATTGGACTCGATCTCTCTGCAGGAAGGTGCATCAAGTGCGTAAACATCTGCTAACGCTCAGCACTCAGTTCAGTACTATGGAACAGGAAGTGACGGTGCTGACACAGCGTGTGTATAAGGTGTGTAAAGAATGACTGTCCACACTGAGCACAGAGATGTTCACCAGTGTGTGTGTGTGTGTGTGTAGCTGCTGGAGGTGTTGCCGCAGAAGATGGGGCCAGTGGCATCAGGCGGATTGAAGTCTCAGGCGTATCTTAGTCCCAGCACACTGGGGGAGATGACGCTGGGGTGAAGAAAACTTTTCACCTCGTGTGCTTTGAATTTCTGTGATGTGATCACACACACACACACTGTGTCGTGTGTGTGTGTGTGTGTGTGTGTGTGTGTGTGTGTGGTTGACAGGCCTCATCTGTTCCTTTCTGTCAACAGCATGAAGAAGCTGAAGGAGGAGATGGAGGGAGTAGCGAAAGAGCTGGCAGAGAACAACCAGTTCCTGGAAAGGTTGGCGCTCTGTCCTGAACGTTTCTTTTCACCATTTCTCTTGCCAGTTTGCCTTCCATCTGTTTCTCACACATCCACTGTTTGAATCGGTAACAGGTTTGGGACTCTTACGGTTGACGGAAGCCTGCGCACTCTGGACAGGATGTGATGTGATGTGGTGTGGGGAACATAGGACTTTAAAGCATTATTAATCTTTACTGTACATATGCACAAGATGTAAATACAGATTCGCATTCTCCCCCAATTATTAAGAATAAAAATGTGTATTTCTGTGACGATGCGTGACGATGTGTTTGGTCTTGTTCTGTTTGTGATTAAAGGACATTTCTAATAGCCAGTGTTTTCTGTTTGTTTTTACAGCCCAAGCTCGGTTAAATTAAAATAATAACAATAATAATAAATAATAAACATACGGTATCAAAAATAAATTATTAGAGACTTTTGTAATCCCACGCCACAGATTGGGGATTACGCTCAGTAGACCTTGAACAGAGCTCGTTTTGATTATGTGTCACAAGCGCTTTAATGGCTGATACACACGAACAAGATCAAACTTGCGGGTCTCACGAGACTCGTTTGTGCACGCGCTTTGCCTTTCACAGCAATCAGAAGACGCGCGTGCCCGTGAGTGCGAGACTGCGCTCGGCCACCTGCTGAACGTCCACTAACGCAGCTGTGTGTAACAATGGCGAATATCAGAAGTGTTGTGTTAATGTTGTGTACGTAGGGTAAATACGTTTGGTCAACATACATTGCTATTTTCACATTAGAATTAAAATATTTGAAAAGCAATTATTATTATTATTATGACTGGTTGGAATTAATGCAATTTACACAAACGTCTATTCTTGGTTGTGAGGTGTTTCGTAATATATTAATGATATTCAATGTCTTTGTCAAAATTGTGGTAAATATTTTTTAAAGACGTGATATGTGACGCCACATAAGAGATGTGTTGCTAGAGGGCGCGCGTCCGCGAGTGTGCGCTGAGGCCGTGCGCGAGTCCGCGGTTTGTCGCGTCGGTGAGCGAGAGTTCCATCTGTGATTGATTTATGAATCTGATGAAATGTGCTGAAAGATGATGCTGGAACCCGCGGGGATTAAGGATGCTGGAATGGAGGAACCAAGGAGATACGCGACGGAGGAGAGAACCTGCCGCTGAGGTGCGTGTGTTGGCCGCCGCGTCCGGCTGTTCTACACTCAACATCTGATCATTACACACACACGCACACACACACACGATCTCAATACAAAAGCGTCCGTAAACAGACACACTTTAATCAAGATCGTTTATAATGAATTTGAGTCTTGTATGTATGAAAATGGCCTCGCGCGTGTTTGACATATCGAAGATCGAAAACAACATGAGCATTTCTTCTTGATCCCGACACGCCTGAACCATGATTGTTTATGATTCGCTGTCCTTGTGTTTTCATTTTCCGACGGCAGACAATGAGACACTCCGGTGTGTTCGGAGTAAAGAGATCGAGAGTTCATTACAGCTGCCGGAGTAACGGTTTGGAGGTAAGCATGCAGACATACACGCACACACACATAACGTGTAATGAGATTCTCTAGAGGTCTATATTTTTCTCGCTCTCTATCCATCCATCCATCCACCCATCTCACTCGTTCTCTCTCTCCCCCTTTATATCTTATCTATCCTTCCTTCCATTCACCCATTTCACTTTCGCTATACTATTTATCTGTCTGTCTGTCCTTCTATCTATCCTTCCAATTAAATAAAAAAAACTTTTTTCATCCCCTGGGGGAAATTGCTTAAATTCATCTCACTTTCGCTATCTATCTATCCACCCATCCATCCATCCCTCCAACCCTCTCTCTCAAATAAAATGTTCAAGTTCAAGTTCTGAGCATTTGTAATGCGCTTTTCACAGTTTTGACTGTCTCAAAGAGCAAAAGAATGTGTTGCTTTAGAGAACAGAACTAGCCAAATTCTACTTTTGTGCATTGTTATTCTTTTCATGTCTCAGCAGTCATCCCTGTGTATGTGTGTGTGTGTGTGTGAGTTATAGATTCTCTGGTGATTCCGTGTCATATTTAATTCAACGAGTGCCGAAGTCTGACTGTGTGTGTGTGTTCCAGCAGTGAGAGGGAGACCATGTACTTCCTGTCAGTGGAGGGTGTGAATGACTCTCTCCGCTCCACACTTCTCTCCGAGCAGCTTCTGAACAGCTCATCCAGCCTCGCCGCCTGCAACGAGGACACGCCTCCCACTGCGGCCGCCAACGGCTCGCTGACCTCCTCGCCGCTGACCTCCACTGAGGTCACGCTGCTGGGGCTGCTGTTCGGCCTCTTCTGGGTGGTGTCGGTCCTGGGGAACTCTCTGGTGTGCCTGGTGATCCACCGCAGCCGCAGAACCCAGTCCACCACCAACTACTTTGTGGTGTCGCTGGCCTGCTCGGACCTGCTGCTGAGCCTGGCGTGTGCGCCACTGGTGCTGCTGCAGGTGTGCGTGGGCCACTGGCCGCTGACGGCAGCCGCCTGTAAGGTCCTGCGCTTCCTGCAGCACCTGTGTCCCGGCGCGCAGCTCTACGTCCTGCTGTCCATCTGCGTGGACCGCTTCTACACCATCGTGTACCCGCTGAGCTTCAAGGTGTCGCGCGAGAAGGCCAAGCGCATGATCCTGGCGTCCTGGCTGCTGGACGCTCTCTTCCTGTCTCCGTGTTTGTTCTTCTACGGCTCCTCGCAGAACCGCTGTGACTTTTTCCTGCCCGGCGGCTGGGACGGTCTGAGCTACTCGCTCGCCCACCTGCTGCTGGGCTTCCTGCTGCCCGCCCTGCTCATCCTGTCCTTCTACCATCGGGTGGTCCGCTACATTTGGAGGATCGGTGCGGACGGTCGGACAGTTCGCAGGACCATGAACGTGGTACCACGGACCAAAGTCAAGACCATCAAGATGTTCCTGATTCTCAACTGTATGTTTCTTCTCAGCTGGATGCCATTCTACGTGGCTCAGCTGTGGCACCCGGCGGAGACCACGCTTTTGGGTGGGGATCGGCCAGACCTGCTGCTCTTCATCACGGTGGTCTGGATATCCTTCAGCTCCACCGCCTCCAAACCCACCATCTACTCCGTCTACAATGCCAACTTCAGGCGGGGCATGCGTGAGACCTTCTGCATGTCTTCCATGAAGTGTTACCGCAGTAACGCGTACACCATCACCGCCAGCTCTCGCGTGGCCAAGAAGAATTACGTGGGCATTCTGGACCTGTCGGTGCCACCCAAAACCCTGGTGAAAGACTCGGTGTACGACACCTTTGACCGGGAAGCTAAGGAGAAGAAACTGGCCTGGCCCATCAGCACCAACCCGCCAAACACCTTTGTTTGAGCACCACCAGAACCTCTGGCCTCATCCTTATGGAGTCCGATTAGTGCCAAAAACGAATGAAAAAGGTTTGTTTTTTT
>SOMO01000128.1:225465-243215 GCA_028128575.1 Paedocypris carbunculus
TTGTAGTAGACGCAGGTTGTGCTCTCGGAAAGACGGAACATCCCAAAAAAAACCACCTCTCTTGTTTATAATTTCCTGCTCATTGTTTTTTTTATTGTACAGGAGCATTTACCCACGAGACTTGCGCAATTACGCCTTGTATATAATGGATATGAAATGTGTGCGTATGATTTTTCTACACTAGGAAATGTGCATCGCAGGTAGAGCGTGGATGAGACTGCAATCTCCCAGATGAGCTGCAAGCAGAATCCAAACCCGTTGTTTTTTTTCGTCTATGAGCGCAGAAGTGGCTTCTACAGTTTTAGTCTCGCCAGATTTTGCTCATTTCAAACATGCGTGGAAAATAGTTCCCTACGATGGTGTCGTGCACAATTCCAGGGAGGTTTCAAACGCTTCCCGTTCACCGACCCCATGCTGGGTGAATCCTTCACATCTCAGCTGGATTTGCCCTTTCAGTGAAACATCTCAGACGAGTGGATGCGTCAATGTGAAGAGTGAAGCTGCCGTGTTCCACGTGTCCGTCCGCAGCTTGACGAGATTAGCTTTTTTTTTTTAATTTCTGCAGGATGTGCTGCACCTTCTTCACCCAGCATGACGTCTGAGATCCTCTTGGGTTTTAATAATGGCACTGATAGAACAGACCTGCCTGCTGTGGATGTTTGCATTGTGATCGAGTTCTGGCTTCAGAATGGGTGCTAATGTCTAACGTGTGTGCTGAGAGAAGCTCGGCCCGTGTAGGAATTAAGTCCTGATTAAGAAGCCATCTTGGTGTAAAAGTGTTATTTTCTTTGATTTTACCCCCCCAGTATTTTAATTGAGATGTTTTTTTTTATTTTACAGCTTTTACTTTTTTCATTTTTCGACAAGTGCATGAATGATAGTGAGTGACGTTTGCATGGTGAACCTCAGCCAACAACTTTTATTTTGGATTTTAATTTGTTTGTTGCCAAATCACCTTTGACACTTTAATGCCTGTTATTGAATTTAATGAAGCGCATTTGCAGGGCTTTTATTTTGGTCACTTGAACAAAACACGTCCAGAAAAACATTAGAGAATATAATGCATTAAATATTAAATAAAAAAAATCATCCATCCAGAATCTGTTAGTCACAAACAAGCCATACGCACATTATGTCTATTACGTGATCAGTTTAATGCTTTTTCTGCAGTATTTCTGCCATCGTGGGACTTTTAAGGGGTCAGTCTGCTCAATCTTTAATGANTTTTGGTCACTTGAACAAAACACGTCCAGAAAAACATTAGAGAATATAATGCATTAAATATTAAATAAAAAAAATCATCCATCCAGAATCTGTTAGTCACAAACAAGCCATACGCACATTATGTCTATTACGTGATCAGTTTAATGCTTTTTCTGCAGTATTTCTGCCATCGTGGGACTTTTAAGGGGTCAGTCTGCTCAATCTTTAATGAATCCATTAACCCATTTATGTTTACGGCCAAAGCTCAGATTGCGGCCAGAGCAGGAAACGGACTATCCCTGATCGCACCAGACCATCATCTCATTCTTGATTCTGAGATTTGGTCACAAAACATCATGTTGGTGTCCGCAGACTCTTTATAGATGACGGTTCTGTCTGGATAAACTCCATGTAACTCGGTTATTGTACATTTTATTTTTGGCGTTGTAAGAACTAACAATGGTCATCTCTGAGCTGTTTAGTGCTAAAATGTTTTGGGGTTTTTTGCGGAAGAAATGGTACATATGTAATTCTATGTACAGAAAGTGTTTCTCTGCCTGATGTGGTGCAGAAATCATGTTTTTATTTGATTTTGAATAATCCGCTGCTCATAAGACGATTTGACTAATTCTTTGCACAATAAGAGTGTTTTATGATTTATACCGTTTAATTCTTCCCCCTCCACCATGTTTGCTTGGAACGGTTGCTAATGTTAGAAAGGACGTCTGTGATTTGTTATCTATGCAAACAGGTTTCTGTCTTTGTGGGTAAGAGAAGATGCTGATGGGAAAACTAAATTTGCAAATTTAAATCGCATCTTTAAAAAGGATTTGCTCCCTTATCTGTTCAATATCTACTGGACTACACTTGCAAACTCATGCAATACGATGAATGTCATTGAAATATTTTTCTACATTTGGAATCGAGGCAGAAGTCGTGAATGGATCGTTCGGTTAATGACAAACTTTTAAAGAGAATCGCACTAAAGGGAATGTTTTTATTAATTTATAAATGTTTTATCTGACAATATTTTCAGCGTCTTGGGTTTTTTTTGTCCTAGTTTGTGTGAGAATTCTTTTGCGNAGACTTGCGCAATTACGCCTTGTATATAATGGATATGAAATGTGTGCGTATGATTTTTCTACACTAGGAAATGTGCATCGCAGGTAGAGCGTGGATGAGACTGCAATCTCCCAGATGAGCTCCAAGCAGAATCCAAACCCGTTGTTTTTTTTCGTCTATGAGCGCAGAAGTGGCTTCTACAGTTTTAGTCTCGTCAGATTTTGCTCATTTCAAACATGCGTGGAAAATAGTTCCCTACGATGGTGTCGTGCACAATTCCAGGGAGGTTTCAAACGCTTCCCGTTCACCGACCCCATGCTGGGTGAATCCTTCACATCTCAGCTGGATTTGCCCTTTCAGTGAAACATCTCAGACGAGTGGATGCGTCAATGTGAAGAGTGAAGCTGCCGTGTTCCACGTGTCCGTCCGCAGCTTGACGAGATTAGCTTTTTTTTTTNAATAGTTCCCTACGATGGTGTCGTGCACAATTCCAGGGAGGTTTCAAACGCTTCCCGTTCACCGACCCCATGCTGGGTGAATCCTTCACATCTCAGCTGGATTTGCCCTTTCAGTGAAACATCTCAGACGAGTGGATGCGTCAATGTGAAGAGTGAAGCTGCCGTGTTCCACGTGTCCGTCCGCAGCTTGACGAGATTAGCTTTTTTTTTAATTCTGCAGGATGTGCTGCACCTTCTTCACCCAGCATGACGTCTGAGATCCTCTTGGGTTTTAATAATGGCACTGATAGAACAGACCTGCCTGCTGTGGATGTTTGCATTGTGATCGAGTTCTGGCTTCAGAATGGGTGCTAATGTCTAACGTGTGTGCTGAGAGAAGCTCGGCCCGTGTAGGAATTAAGTCCTGATTAAGANTTTTTTTTAATTCTGCAGGATGTGCTGCACCTTCTTCACCCAGCATGACGTCTGAGATCCTCTTGGGTTTTAATAATGGCACTGATAGAACAGACCTGCCTGCTGTGGATGTTTGCATTGTGATCGAGTTCTGGCTTCAGAATGGGTGCTAATGTCTAACGTGTGTGCTGAGAGAAGCTCGGCCCGTGTAGGAATTAAGTCCTGATTAAGAAGCCATCTTGGTGTAAAAGTGTTATTTTCTTTGATTTTACCCCCCCAGTATTTTAATTGAGATGTTTTTTTTTANATGGCACTGATAGAACAGACCTGCCTGCTGTGGATGTTTGCATTGTGATCGAGTTCTGGCTTCAGAATGGGTGCTAATGTCTAACGTGTGTGCTGAGAGAAGCTCGGCCCGTGTAGGAATTAAGTCCTGATTAAGAAGCCATCTTGGTGTAAAAGTGTTATTTTCTTTGATTTTACCCCCCCAGTATTTTAATTGAGATGTTTTTTTTTAATTGACAGCTTTTACTTTTTTCATTTTTCGACAAGTNAAAAAACTCAAGCTTTTCCAAGCTTTATAGATATTTGGTGTCCAAGCACTATGAGTGAGTTGTTTTCGTATTGTGGTTGTGTTTTGGCCAGTTTCACTCTGTATGGAGTCATTTGAGGACCTGACGGAGGAGAGTAAGAACATGGCCTGGAGCAACATGAACAAACTTACCTTGCAGGCCTCCCACAAAATACACAAGGAGTAAGTGTCTAGACACACACGTTTTTGAACTACAACTTTAAATTATCGTCTGTGTTTTCGAATTTTATAGCACTGTAACAGGCATTGCTGTGACAATTGGTGGAGATTCAGTATTCACCACTTCTCAGGGTAAGAGTTCTATTTTATTTGTTTAAATTAATCTGACTTATTTTTTATTATCATTTCACCTTAATGAAAATGTAAAATCTAAAATGAATAATAAAATAAAANGTTTTTGTGCTGAAGGCACTGTCGTCCTGTTTGATGCTTCCTGGAGATGAAATGGTGGTTTGCTCGTCCTGGGACAATAACGTGTAAGGATTCAGACACACACTACTTTGAGCAGTGCTGCTTCTGACCTTTGACCTGTTGTATTTCTTTATTGCAGATATTTTTACTCTGTGGCTTACGGTAGGAGGCTGGAGACTCTGATGGGACATGATGATGCGGTTAGTCAGATACGATGGATGGATGACAAGTTGTTCACTGCGTCCTGGGACTCCACGGTCAAGGTATCAAGGTCTTTGCTCTTCAACGGTCAAGCATCTTCTGCGTTTCTGACACACTGTTTCACCTCATGTAATCTGAGCANCACAATCAGAATATTTCGTTTAAATGCATTGCATATACATTACTCATATGTATATAGTGTAATGGTGTACATTTTTGCCTGCATATCTCAAAATTAACCGTTCATACATATAAATCAAAATGTTGTGCACATGTGTTTACTGTGAAGCTTCACATAAAACTCCATTGATGTTTTTCTATTTTGACAGGCCCAAAATAAAAATCATCAAATCCATAATGTTTACTGGATCTCCAGAGGTCAGCAAGACCACCCCTACAACATCTCCCCCGCCCCCGAAAAGATCATTCTCGACTGAGACCGTAGACCTCGGAACGATAAAGAGCGTCCCAGCATCCTCTCCCTTTACCTTGCCCTGCTGGGCCACACAGGCCCTATGTGATCTGGCGAAATGTGAAACGGATCTCAGGAGGCTACGGGAGCAGCACGTGTCAGAAACGCAGACGGTGTGTCGCGGGGTAGAGCGAGCTCTGATTGGAGCACAGAGAGAGGAGCGCCGCCTGCTGGAGAGGGTGGAACAGGATCATCGAGACGTCCAGCGCAGTCTGGAGCAGGTCCAAAGGGAAAACGCCGCCGCCATCAGAGTCGGTCAGCGGCTGGTGGAGCAGCGGCTACATAAAGTCATTAAACTGCGAGAGATAATCAAGAAAAATGACGGCAACAAAGATCGAATGGAGGATCAGAAGCGGGACCAACTTCTGAAGGGTGTGGCGGAGTTGATCCAGCCGTGGGAAGTGTCTCTCACCCTAAAACGCGTGTCTTTTAAACCAAGTGCACAACCCAACACCGTAAGCTTTGGTGAAATCAAAGTACTGGACCATAACGTGAATTTTCCTGTTCGTGGCTGTGGGCAGCATGGGAAAATGTGTCCACTCCATGCCAACGAAGCACGTAGTGGAGTCCATGTTTGTGGACCGAGTCAAACCACAACTGATGGAACAAATCCTGGACAGAGCCAGGTCATGAGTCCCAGACCTAGTCCCAGATACTCGGGGAACATGAGAGTTGTCAGAAAGCTTCGCTTATCAGCCAGAAGTGATGAAGAATCTGGGGAAGAGGCTAAGCGGCATTCCTCGGAAATGCTTCACAAGTCTTCCAGGCTAGCGTCGTGTGAACGCGAGTCATCTCAGGAAGATGAGTGTGATTCACCTTCTTTTGAGGGCAAAGGGGATGAACTTTTTTTGGCTGTTCCATCCCTGAGTCAAGGGGAGTCTGTGCGAGAAGACTTTGCTTGCACGCTGAGCACACCAGCCTCAAAAGGGTCTTCACAAAGAGCCAGAAAGCAACGAGAACCTTGCCCATCTAAAGACCAAGATCACAGTGGATGGCTCTGGCATCCGTTTGATTACAAACATCAAGGGTCGAATGCCGGAAAGATCAGGTCTTGCAGTGAAACTCGGTTTGGCAGGCACTCGTCTCCACCGAGGCAAAGACCCAACAACCACTTCCGTGCCAGGTCTGGTTCTCAAATGAGTGGCTCCTCAGACGAGCATTCTCATAATCGCCCTCCATCTCCTGCAGACAGTGTCGATTCTGGGTACACGTTTATTGTTACGTCCCCTAAAGACTACACACACTCACTCCGCCCGAACGCACGACTCTCAAGATCGGCGGCTGACCTTTCCCATAGTACCAAACCTCCTAAAGAAACCCGAGCCCGGCAATCAAGCTCATGGACTGCGACCAAGAACACGTCTTCAATCTCAAGTACCTTCCGAATGAAAACCGAGGTGTCACGTTCTAAATCCTTTCCCAACTCCAACAACAACTTTCAGAAAAGCTCACAGTCGTTTGCCTCCAGTTCCTCTCGAGTTTCTCGTTCTCTGTCCATGTCTGTTATCGACAACCCTTCGCAAAAAAATGAAAAGGCAAGCCAGTATCTCGCTGCAGGCCGGCAGAATTCCCTGAAGGAGAGCAGGTACCAGGAAGAGAGGAGCCGGTCCACGCTCCTGGAGCTGGAGGAGGATCTGGAGTCTCTGGTGGGAGAGGATGCCCATCTTCTCCGACAGTTTGGCAAGCAAGGCTCAGGACGGGCAGACTTCACCTTGCCCAGTGGGATTCATGCAACACAGCAAGGTCAGATTTTCCTAGTGGACTGTGGGAACGCTCGGGTCCAGGTGATGGATGCCTATGGGAACGTGCAACAACAAGTGACTTCTCCCAGTTCCGAGGGAGAGTCCACTCGCCATTGTCACAACTACTTTGACGTGGCGGTGAATTCCAAGGGTCTGATAGCTCTGAGCTGTGCTGCCGAGCGAGCGCTCCTCATATTCAGCCGACACGGACGGCTCCTGCAAACGTTTGGCGGAGGACCCTACATCGCAGGAGTTCCTCGAGATGAACTGGAGGCACCGAGAGGAGTGACCGTAACGCAGAGAGATGAGTTTCTAGTCGCCGATATTAAAAAAGGCACACTCACCGCCCTGAAACTCGAACCTAAAACGGCTTCCAGATTGGAACGCACGGTTGTGACTGGGTTTCACAGGCCATATTTGGTTGCAGCTTGTCTGGTTTCTGGTCTGGTTGCCGTGTCGGAGAGAAGCGGCGAAAGTGGCCAGGAGCCGTGCGTGAAGATCTTGGGACCAGGATGGGACACCCTAAGAATTCTTGGGGTGTGTTCTAGCTTGGGCCCAATACTCTCCTGTCCTTGGGGTCTCTGCATTGACAAAGATGGGGCGGTGCTGGTTGCAGACTGGGGCGAGCAGCATCGGGTGGTTATATACCCGGCTTACGGGGCAGGACGGGTGCTGCTGGGTGAAGGCCTGAGCAGCCCTCGTGGACTGGCACTGTTACCCCACGATCTCCTTGTCGTATCCGACAGCATGCACCACTGTCTCAAGGTTTACCAATACAAGTGAGAGCTGCTTTAGTTCTGTGAAGACGATGTAGATATTGCTTGTTAATATTCATGAATGGAGTAAAATTGTGTGAGAACAAAACCTGGGATTGAATATAGAGTAGTCTCCCACTTAACTATCCCACTTAACCGGGTATGTATGGGTTTCAAGGTCAAGTAAGGTTCAAGGTTATTTGGTTAAACATATTTGAATTATCTTCTGTTGGGCTTTAATAGAGGGACCGGATGGTTCTTTTCGGATGGGGCTTTCACAAACATCGCATTCTCTTATTAGAGCTGATGTTTAGTTTAACTTCGAGATAATTTTGCCGAATTGTTTTTTTTTTTTTTTTGGTTTTTGGGGGTGGTTAATCTTCTGAAGTTCTTAAGTACTTAAGCGGGAGCCTACTTTATTTAAGCATATTTTAATACAAACATATGAATACCTATTTTTATTGGTTTGTGTGTGTGTGTGTGTTTTACCATTTTTCATGGTATTGGTGTCCTTGTTTAATCTTTGGAAATGTTTCTGGAGAGTGAGTGTGTCGACATATTTTGCTTCTATGGTTGAAGTGTGTACTTTATGTGTGTCTAAATATTATGTTGTTGCTGTGCTATAACAGTGTAGCGACGATGGTGTTCACGCTAAAGTAGAGACTGGCCAGCAGGAGGCAGTAGCTAATCATTAAAGTCATTATGATGCCTATTATTACAAAGCAACTATAATAAATGCAACTGTACATTTATAGCATACAGTCGGTTATTTGTTGCTGTATTTTTGAGTGTTTCATTTGGTCAAATTAAAGAAACCCTACTATAATGTGTCTTGGGGGTGTGGCTTAATCCGTAGCTGTTAGCAACAACAAAGATTCGATTCAGCTGATTTTTTTTAATCAATAACTGTAATTACATGACTGAGCATAAACATCTGGTAAAAGTATAAATGTAAAAAATAAGGAACCACGTGTTATTCTTTCATCTGCTTTGTCCTTGAACGGCAGCTAGGAATGTCACTCAAGTATGTGAAATATTCTTGGTTTGACTGTGAAGTCTTGAGAAGGAGCAAGTGAAACCGTTTGAATAATTGAAAATAGTTCCCTATTAGCTGCTAAAAGGTCAGGCTTCTGAAATGACGTGCGGTGAACATGAAGCCTTCACGCATCAGCAGAACCGGCTGACCGACACAATGCCACTTTGCCTATGAAAGGTAAATTTGACTGAGCACATTTTTTAATGTAGTAAAAAAGAACGAGTAAAATATGCTAAATTTTCTTTTTTTTGTCTGTCAGAAGGTGGAGTGGGTTTCAAAAGTCTCCATGAAGCAAATGTAAGTTCAATTTAAGTTTGTGTAACTTTAGGAAATCAGTTTCTTTCCACAAATTGGATTTTCTGCTCATCGAGTAATTATATGATTGTCTGTATTTTATTTATTTATTTAAATTATGTGCATTTGTGTTTACTATAACCATTTTCACAATGCTTTTGGAGTTTGGAAAAAGAAGAACCAAAGAACTCTGAATAAAAAAAAAAAAAAAAATATTTGCAGTGGGGGTAAAAATACAAACTTCAGAAATAAGGTTCTTCATTCCAAGCTTCATTGCTTGTCTTTAAACTCACACCGAATTCAGAGAATGACAAGTCTCATCATGTAAATGAAATTGACATAAAAAGACAAATTGCTAAATGTTTCAGTATGAAAACAAAACCTTTGAGTTTTATGAGGCCTTGCTTAAAGAAGTTTACAGGGTTGCCAGATTTGGAAAGGTCAGAGTTGCTGGAATGTTCGGCCTTGCTTTTCAGGCAACATTTGATCATTTGGTTATGATTACAAAAAAAGTTATTTTGACTATTAAAAATGTAAGATACAGTTAACAACATAAGGGATTAACGGTAAATGTTCAATGCGTAAACTAGTTTTGTCTTTATGTTCTTTGTTGTCTAAAATAGTTGCGTTGTAACAGTCATTTAACAGTTAAAAGCGGTTATTGTGGGTGTTTTGTGTTACGCTGGTTAGAAACTGGCATTTTACTTGTTTTCTTCAAGGGTATTTATGGAGGTCGCAAGCAAACAAGGGCAATAAAAGCGCCGCCTGAAGGCTTTGCCACGTGTGCGCGAGAGAACAGAAACAAATGTGAGATGCTATTGAGGATGTTAATGTTCTGTGCAAAATGTGTGACACGTTCTCTTCTAGTGACTATAAAACTACAACACACACACTAGAACTTACACTCGGTTAATCGACAAAAACCACCGTGAAGTTCCTGATAATTTCATGCCCTTTTTGAAAAAAGGATGTGCAGGTTAATAGTTAAAAGAAGAAAATTATCTGNTCGCCATTGCATTTAATTAGTGCATTTCAATAAAATTTAAGTACAAAACTGTATTAAAGACTATAAATTACGTATAGCAAAAAAACTTTGACCTTCCTTTACCAAACCAGACTTTTTGAAACCGTTCTCATCCTTGTGCACGACGAACGCCTTCATCTGCTATCAACTGTATTTTCTCGGCTGCAGTTTCCAAACTTGAAAATAATTTCTAACCAGTGTCTAGTGAACTGGCACATTTAACAAGCTTTACATAAAAGGAATGAAAAGTAGCACGTCGACGCCCATAAAAGAGCCACACCTTATAGAAAAAGATATAAAACATTGGTAGTTACAAAGCGCTGAAAGCAAACACACTGATTTGAAGAAGCCCTTAACTCCTGCAGGAGAAAGCCTGGTGCTGTAATAGCGAGGTGTAAACCGAAGGCCAGCGGTCTACACTACATCACCAAGGAGCATTGTAATTGCAGATGAGCTCCTGTACGTTTTTAAACATAGTTTTTAATGTACAGTTTCTTTTCGAGAGAGTCGAGAAGGCAAAGGAAACCCAAGACCATAAATGTGTTGTCGGAGTTCACGTGGAGTTATTTTACACACCCGGATCTCTGGGGCACAAATTGCGTCTGCGTAACTGCAAAGAACTGGCAGAATAAACGTCTGTAAATGTCCCTGTGAATGTAAATACATTTTCCTGCGATTGTGAGCGTGCCAGCTGCTTTAGACGGTGACAGGATAAAGAGGAAAGGCTGGAATGTACACAGCTTGAGCTTTTGAACTCCAGTTCCTCCAGCGTGTCCTCCACCTTCTCCTTTTGTGCTCTGGGTGAATGGGTTACAAAGAGGTGGAGGTCAGCTTGTAGGACTCTCTCATCTTCCTCGCTCGTCTTCTCTCCACACCTCCCACACACAGCGTAGTGATTATACACACATCTCCTGTCTCCTTGAACTCCTCAATATCCAGGTTTGCCTACAACAGAGTAGTCATTAGGATTCCAGACATTCCTAGTGGTGATTATACAGACTCAAATGCCAGTGATTTCCCTTCCATTTACCATTTAATCACTATTCGACAAGACAAAACTTTTGATTTGACCTCGGATCGAATAGCGCACGTCTATTACACTTCGAGAGGCAGCAAGTGTATATTTCATCCAAACGTTTGTCTCACCTTAAAGAGGGGTTTCTCGCTTGTAAAGTGCTGCACTGGATGGCCCTTCAAACTGCAGCTTAATTGCCTGTTTGAGATTCAAATGTGGATCTGTGGAAGTGATGTTGAACGAAGAATCTACTGGAAAGGCACTGGCTGAAGATATATTCGTTTGAGCTTGAGAATCAAGGGGGAAGCGGGAATATTCCAAAGGAGGGCTATCCCATATTTTCGTACAGCTAATTTGAGATTCTTGATTTGGCAACACACCCAAGGAAGCCATAATAGAGTTCCATTTTGAGTCTACTCCTCTAGAAATGCTCTTGTCTTCAATGATGAGTGGAGCTTTAGGTTTTAAGAGGTAGTTACCGTCCCCGGATAATACAAGCCCTTTAAAGGCTTTGTCAGAGTTCAGCAGGTCAGTGAAGGCACACTGTTCCTGAGTAGGACTGCTCTTGGGAGGAACCTTTTGGTTTTGACTTGGCGCTTTTTTCTGCAAACTGGCAAGCTTAGAGCCAGGTAGAGGCAGAGTGGACGGCCGACTGCGGCAACGAGGGAGAGAGTGTTGCTGTATTTGTTGAATAAAGTTGAGGCTGTCGACAGGCACAGTCTGCACTGTGATTTGGGAGTGGCAGGTGGACGAAGACGTCTGTGAAGCAGGGATAGATGGCAAGCGCTCTGAAGTGGATGCTGGAGAACAGGAAGCGGAAACCGAGGTTGATGATGGGGAAGAGGTGGATGCCACCCCATCGATGCTCTTCTCCACTGAGCTAAGCGATGCTTGATTCTTGATGAACGATTGGTATGATGTGTTAGGGGCTATTGGAGAGAAGGGGATAGAACCCGGAAAAGGCTTTGCGCCATAGTGCTCTAGAAGTCGGACTATTTTAAAATGACCTTGTTTGGCTGCTACTTTCACTGGGGTGCGGCCATAGTTGTCTACATGGTCTGGTTCTGCACCTTTTTCTAATAGCATGGCAACTATTTCAGTATGCCCTTCCTGGGCCGCAATGCTAAGTGCTGTCGCACCTTGTTGTTTACAAGACAAGTTTACGTTGAGACCTTTAGCCCTCAGGAGATGTTTTCCAGCGGCTGCTTGACCTCTCCAAGCAACAGAGTGCAATGGCGGCCGACCGTCAAGGTCTCGAGCATTCGGATCAGCTCCATGTTTGAGTAACAGTTCAATGCTATCCACATCCGCTTGCCAAGCAGCTACATGAAGTGCGGTGCGTCCTTCTACATCTCGGGACTCCAGAGGGACACCACCTTTGTCAATGAGTAGAGTTGCCATGTCTAAATGACCCTCCAGTACGAGCAAGTAAAGAAGTGGTCTACCTTCGGCATCTCTAACGTCAGTGTCGGCGCCTCTGCGCATTAGTAGCTCTACAATGTCCCGGTGACCCTGTAAAGCAGCTGCGGTAAGAGCAGAATGTCCATCATAGGCACGATGATCAATAGGTGATTTCCGATCCAACAAAAGTCTAACTGTACTGCAATGGCCTTCTTGTGCAGACAGAATCAAAGGACTCCGACCTTCTACATCAAGTTCACCCACACGTGCCATGCTGCCCCGCTCCGTCAAAACTGCACACACGGTTTTGTGGCCCTCGCAAGCTGCAGCATGCAGTGGTGTCCAGCCCAGGTCATCTTTGTGGTTCTCATCCAGTCCCCGGTCAAGAAGTGCCCTTACAACTTCTACACTACCCTTGGCTGCAGCTAAGCAAAGTGCAGTGCGGCCTTCTCCGTCAATGCCGTCCACTGCTGCGCCCCAGAAGAGCATACGGTTGACTGTTCCAGGATGTCCCATCGCTGCAGCTGCAAGCAGAGGACTGATACCAGAAGGATGAGTTCCAGAACTTTCATCCACATCTGCTCCAGCCTCAAGAAGGAGCTCCACTACTTCCTCATGCCCTTCATATGATGCAAGCAGTAAAGGAGTCAGTCCATCTCTGTCCTTGTGTTCTGGATTAGCACCACGTTCCAACAAAAGACTTACAACTTCGCCATGTCCTCGTCTCCCAGCTGCTGGCACGCATAATGCAGCAACAGAGAGTGCGGTACGCCCATCGCCATCGGCAAGATTCACATCTGCACCATCGTCCAAAAGAATCTCTACCGCTTCTTTTTGGCCCATGTAGGCAGCAGCCATGAGAGGAGTTCGTCCTTCGCGATCCGCACAGTCTACTTCAGCACCATGATCAAGAAGGGTCAGCAGAATGTCCTCATGTCCTCCCCAAGCCGCTGCACGTAGAGCTGTTCTGCCATCTGAATCACAGCCATCGACCTCGGCCCCTGCTTCCAAAAGTAGACTCACAATTTCCTTGTGGCAACCCCATGCAGCAGAGCGGAGCGCAGTCCAGCCCTCATTGTCCGAATGCTCCAGCAGGACTTTGGCACCCGGACACTTGTTCACTTGTTCCTCCACCCACTCCAACAACACCTGCAGTACCCTCTCATGGCCTTGTCGGGCAGCAAGTGTTAGTGCCGTCTGGCCCTGGTGGTCATTCAGTGAAGGATCTGCTCCGTGGCACAGCAGCAGTCTAACTACATCCACAAGTCCAGCATGAGCTGCAGATGCTAGTAAAGTCCGTCCATCTGAAGGATCAGTATGATTCACATTAATACCACTGTCAAGAAGTGCTTTGACAGAGTCTTCCCTTTGCAATGCTCGAACAATTTTGCGTCCTTCCACACAGTGGATGCCAACACTGGAGCTATACTCAGTGGAACAGGCAGGTGGGTAAATTCCACTTTTGATCAGGAGTTGTAGTACATCTTGTTGGACTAAGATAGGTGTTTTCGGTGGATCCACAGAATAGTTTTGTTTGTGACGAATAGCTGGAACGCCAGTCCATATCAACCACAGTGCCAAGATATCTGGTTTCTCTTCGTGAAGTCCACTGTTGAGGAGATGGTGGGCCAGTTTGCAAGCGTCCTCTGTACTCAAACAACTGGAATTTAAAGAAAGTGACATTGCCAAAGACAGGTGACCGTCCTTCACACAACATAAAAATTTCTGAGTGCAGTATTTCACATCAGTCAGCCATTCTGCAAAACTTCTATGGAAGAGAAGCTTACTGCCATCCGGGCCGTCTACAAACAGAGATGTAAGAGCATTCATTTGTTCCTGGAAGTCTCCGAACTCAAGGTAAAAGTTACGGCTTTGGGTAACATTGTAGATCTGTTCGGCGGTTAAGGGCTGTGGAGTGGCCAGCACTATGTTCAGCAGAGGCCTGACGTGGAGAAACAATCTTTGAGGAAAGAGTCTCTGACAAAGCCAAAGGTAAAGGCCATTCAGTGTGCCAGGAATGTCCCGGATTTCTCTGATTCCAACTAAGCCTTGAGCAACACCATCTAGTACTCTCTCCAGAAACAAGAAGCATCCACCACTTTTAATGTGCAAAAGGTTGAGCATTTCAGCAGTCTCTGGTGTAAGTTGTCTTCTTAAAGGGCCGTCTTGGTCAAGTCTCCGCAGAATATACTGCTGCACGTCTCGTACAGCTGCAGGTTTCCGTAGGTCATCCAGGCACAACCGTCTAAAACCTGAATGTCACAAAGAAAATGTCACTTCAGAAAAAAACAGGCTGGATGACAATAATGTTAGGCGAGTATATACCTGAGAACATCTTGCATATGGCTTTGTTCTGGCGCCGTGCAGAGCACACTAACAAGATCCACGGAGGCAGAAACTGGATGTGCTTAGTAAGTAGTTCACTAATAGAAGAACTCTGAGTTTCTGCAGATCCCGATATTGATGTTTCTCCAGTTCCACTGACTCCACAGTCCAGGGAATCCACCACAACAAACACACTGAGGTCCGGTGGCGTCAGAGACGAAAGAGGCTCTAAAACCGCCCTACAAGAAGAAACAAGACATTAGGTTAGTGTGCAAACTGAACGCCGTTTATAAATACATCATAGATAGACCTTGTTTTAACAAGACACTTTTTATAAATCCTGACTGGAGAATAAGAAAACAACTAATCGCAGAAATGCTGCATTGTTTAGAAGAGAACAGATCAACTCAGGGTTGTACGTATGGATGTGTGAGTTTTGTACTTAAAGCGAGCATGACAAAAATGCATGTCTTCTGACTTGAGGTGTGGTTGTGAGGCCTGGTGACTCAGTGTTAAGGAAGCTCGGTGATTTCCTGTTGTTTCGAGGGCTTGCCTGCAGACAGTGAGAAAGTGTTGCTTCCTTATCGGATTCGTTTTCATCTGTGTTACACTTACAATATTTCGTTCAGGCTGTTGGGTTAACACGCGCTGCCACTGTTTGCTTTCAACACTGTGACAAGTACATGTGCACATTGTAAAACTGTTGCATCTTCACTAAGGAGAAGTGGCTAAATCAACAGCATTAACTGACTTGGGTTTATTAGGCCAGTGACTGATAAGCAGAGATTTCACGAAATGAATGAGTCCATGACCCTTGCAAACACCAATATAGTCATAAAAATGCTTCTGAACATTCTTGAAGATCTCGGCATCTTCGAAGCTAAATGCTTTAACCATCTGTAAAGAACTAGATAGACAGCCAATAATTCTAGATGCTTCAATGTCGCAGCGGTTACCATGGAGACACAAACAGCATCAATCCATTGCTTGTGAAAGTAAATAATGTAAATAAAATCTTCCTACACTTGGATTAATCATACATGTGCCAATGAAGGAAATCTGTCAATATATGATGTTCAGATCTTTTACTTGGATGCTTGCAATGCTAGATAAGGGAGAGGCAATGCTAGGAATTTGTAGCTTGGGTTGTGAATGTGACATAAATTATTAACCAACTAAATTATTACAAAAGTATCTGTGGTAAAAATGCTTCAGTTATTATATCACATGATCATTAAAATTTATAAGCTTTGCTAAGTGCCGTTTAGCATTTCCTTATCACTTATCATGAAGAAATCGGAATCCAACCTGCTAAAATGAATCACTTATGGCCAATCACATCATAAATACATTGTCTGTGTAACGATGATAAAAAACGTACGTAGATGGCACTTGCCTTGATGCTGAGGATAGTTGCGTTAGTCTTTTAGTAACCAGGCGTAACGGAGTGTTGTGACACTCATGTTTCCTAACAGTCACGGTACATTTATCAGATTAAAGGATTTCAACTCGAGCGCGGGTTTAGTCACACATCTGAAAACAAACTGTCCAAGCAACTTCCCCGAGCATAAAATACACCACATGCTATAGAATACGGATTTAGATCGGATACATAAAGACGTAAAAACATGGCACTGATTTCCAGAACTTCAGAAAGCCTGTGAAATACAGTAAGGAAACAATGTCGGGACTGTAAACAGAGCCAGAATAGTCCTCTCGTCTGGACGAAGAAAACATCACAGCCGTTTGTCAGCATGTGTAAGGGAAATGTGGAATGTGGGCCAGTAAACCGAAGGAACTGGTGCGAGCGCAAACAAAGAGCGAGGACGACTACATGTCAACATGGCGACTGCTCCAAAAGATCCCAACTGTACAAACTCCGAGACCCCGTTTCCCCCCTGGAAGGTTGTAAACAGCGTCATCCATCTGCGCTGAACGAGTGGACTATTGTGATGGCGCTGAATGGCCGCCATTATTGTGATGAAAGGAATAAATAAATGAATTTTTGTGGCAGAAAACAGAACAATAGCCCCTTTTCCTGCCTTTGAGACAGAGAATGTCTTTCTGAGGGGTTCCAGATGAAGACGTCAGCGGACACACACACATATAATGGAGGGAGGGTTATTTAGTGCAAACTATAAAACAAAACTTTCTGAGCAGGAGGCCATGGAGAGCTTTTCCTTTTACAATCCCTTTTTAAATCCACAACTTGTTTCATTGGGTTTTCCCGGCTATTTTTTTATGCTGTGGTCTGCAACAAACTGGGTCCATTTAACGGACCAGATGGGCATGGAACTGGACTCTGTTGATGGCAAAATACAGAACCACTTCATCGTGTCTTTCCGGTCAGAGACTGAATCTTCACAGAGACACACAAGATGTATTTTCTCCTTACTGAACTCTTCTATTCTGATTACAAAACTAATTATTTGCTAAATCTCTCTACCTATTAACAAATCACCTATTCCAAAATAAATATATGTAAATCAATATACATATTTTATTTCGGGACAATGTGTGAATTACAGTTTTACCTAATTCTATATTTGTTATATATCATTGCTTTTCCAATTATTTCCCTAAATCTGTTTTCTTGTCTTATCCATTACTCACTTTCTCTTCTCTTTAGAGAAACTGTAGCTAAAGCGAAGCAAAATTCTTGAATCTTGAAAAATAAAGAAACAAGCAGTGTGTTTGGTCAAAGCATTTGCCTTAAATTTACATTTCAGTTTTGACTTTAAAAGCAGCTTTTCCAATGGCGTTCCAATGGGATTTAAACCCCCCTATTCCGAATGGTGTTCCGAGAGCACTTACGGCGTTCCGAACCATAAGCTCCAGGGAAGCTGAATTACACATGTACACGTTTCCTCGGCTTCAGTCAGGTGAAAGCAAACACTTTAACCGTACGCCAAGCACGAGAAGATTTGCTTGCCTGAATAATGAGGGTGTAAAAGCACAATGTGTATCGCAATGTAACGTGGTCGTAAAGTCATTTACAGGCCGCGGTGAATTGCTCTTTTCCTCAAACACTGAGAAATCCAGAGGGAGAGTGTAAGACAGCAGAAGCATAGCTGCGAAACCTCTTGCATTTCTCACAACAGCAATGTTTGGAGAGCAAACAGCTGCTCCAAAACCCCACACTGCTTTGTTGGACGCATACAGGTATTTTTCCAGGGATGTCCTGATCCCACATCAGGATGGGGGCCGGTGGCCAATTAAGCCTTTTGTTTATTAAAAAAAAAAAAATGGGAACTGATCTGATTGGCTGATGTAGAGCTGTGAATGTCACAGAATGTCTGCAATGTAATTTGAAACTGAACCTGTTTGACTTTCACTTTTTCTTGTGCTGTTGCTGTTTTTGCTTTA
>SOMO01000128.1:266566-283354 GCA_028128575.1 Paedocypris carbunculus
AAGTAGTCTGCCACAACAATATTTTAGCAATAATGTGCAAAAATATCACTTTAATGTGTGTCATTAAACAGTTTAATGATTACTAATATTGAAAAAATGGTGAATGACACTGTGTACATTCACTGAACTTGTTCCACACTTCCTGCACAAGCAGCAGCCAACTACATTCTCACCAGCCAATCAGAGTAAGGGCTGCAACCTCGTGAAGCTAGTGCCATAAATCCAAGCAAAAAATGTTTGTATCTTACTCTGTCTGTCTGATTCTGATTCCTCTGTTCGAATGTCTTGACTCACATCAAGTCTGGCTAAAAATATCCAGAGTAAGTCCAGACCTGCCTTAAGCTTTTGTTACTGACGTCCTGCTTGTCTCTGTTGTATTTGAACAGATCTGGGAGTGTGTAGCATCCAACATCTCCACCAATAGAAGAACTCGCTTTGACCTGGTTGCTGAATTTGAGCATGAGTCTGGGGTTTGCCTGGTTCTTTTATAAATATTCACACACATACACCTAAACACACTTTTTCATCATTTATTGTTCTTCAAAAATCATGTAAACATACATCTACACAGGTCAACACGCTGGATCTCAGTCCTTCTGGCACCCTTTTAGCTACGGGCACCAAAGAAGGAACGCTCATTGTGTGGGACCTTGCCAACACTCTGCCACTGAATCGGCTGAGCTGCCATTCCGGAAAGATTCATCAGGTAGCCTTCAGTCCTGGTGAGTGTGTCAAATGGAGTGACTTTTATAGGGCTTTATCTTTCGTCTCTGTTCATAAACCTGTTTGTGTTTAGATGACAGACACATTCTGAGTGTTGGCGAAGACTCGTGTTTAACAGTCACAGATGTGCAGACCGGCATGTTGATCTCTACTGTCCATGCAGAGACAGAGCAGAGGTGACCTGAACATCTGAACTTATACAATGCCTATGGTTAAACGTTTTTGGTAATTTGAATGATTGTTTTAAAAGTAATAATAATAATCCATTCAATTTTTTATTTATCGGCGCCTTTCCTGATACTCAAGGTCACATTACAGGGCACACAACATTCACACGCACACCCAAACGGCCAGATTAACCTGAAACACATGTTTTTCGGACTGTGGGAGGAAACCGGAAAACCCGGGGGAAACCCACGCAAGCACGGGGAGAACATGCAAACTCCACACAGAACGCAATAAGAAATAGAGCTGAGGACAAAATGATTAGCCTCCCTACAAAATAGTCATTGTTTTTTACATCTTACATGCAGCGTTGATATTGTAAAAGAAAGGTGATCTGTTTCTCAATAAATGTTGTTTGTGCGCTAGATGTTTCTGCTGGGATGGTAGCACAGTGTTGTCTGGAAACACGTCCGGAGATCTCCTCGTGTGGAACCTTCTGAACAACAAAGTCCTTCACAAGATGCCAGCAGTCCACTCTGGTAAACGCACACATGGAAATGAAAATGTTTAATAAATTACATGGGGCATGTAGTAGGACTTTACTAATATTGTAATATTGTACAATGCTTTGGTTTAAAATACAGCGGTACATCAACTTTAATTAATTCGTGCCGACAGCCGTTTTGTAAGGTGGAGATTTTGTAAGTGGAGACGCAATTAACAAGTAACTGCCCTAATCAGTTCAAAGCTATCACACACTCTTAAAGATGCAAAATGCAATTACACTGATGAAAAACACTTGGATTTCTCTAGCATGAGACTGACTGAGAATGCTGCGCCAGTGTTTGTGTTTTCTAGCAGGTTAAGCTTTGTGTGTGATTGGGAGGAATGGCAAGCCAATATAACTTAAACCTACGTGGTCACAAGTCACAAATGTTTTATGACTAGTCACCTCAGAGGTTTAACCTCTCAATCTCAAAACATTTTTGTAACTAGGGACAGAATTTTCACAATGGCACGTTTTGTAAATCCAATCTGGTTAGCCGAGACTTTCGTAAGTTGGTGTATCACTGTATATGGTTAATCTTATTGATTGTAACAATATATGCCATTATCAGCATGTGCTTGTGTTTATAGTTATAATTTGATAGAAGGTTTTTGAATGATTGCAGGTGCAGTGACGTGTATGTGGATGAATGAGCTGTGCAGCAGCGTCATCACCGGCGGTGAGGACAAATGCACTAACCTCTGGAAGTCACAGTATTGATATACACATCTCCATCTTGTGAAGATTGCACTGAAGTCCCATATGTATTTACTGTCGCTGGCAGGTTTGTTGTTTGTTCATGTCATGAAGTAGACTTTTAAAAAGGTTATTTTCCTTGTTGGTTTTACATATTTTAACATGTATTGAAATGTTAAACATTTAATGTCTGAAATGTTTACCCCTACAATTTGCATGTCCTTCCATAGTAATACATTAATACAGCATGATTTATCAAAAGAAATCATACACTTGGTAGTTGTTACCAAATGCTTCAAATTATGAAATATCCGCCAACATTTAAAATGAAAATGTTTGTTCTGATTTCCATATATCTATTTGTAGTGTGATTTTATTTAATTTCTTTCCTTCAATCTAGAAAACATTTAATCCAGGTTTAAACTGCTGTTTGGCTTCATAGAACAGTATAGAAACAAGTTTAGTTTGAGTCAGAAATACTCAGGTGACGTTTGATACGTGCCTTATAAAGATTTTGTTTCCTTTGCAACCTGTTAATAAATGCTCAAATATTATTGCATGCACTATATGTATAAAATATACCATTTCATCGTCAATATACTATTTTAATGGTTGCATTACTGTAAATACTATTTACATTCTATCAGAAAAACTTGATGAATTGCTCTTCAGTGAAGAGCTTCTTGTTTGTTTTTGTATTTCTGTATTCAAGTGTTATTTTTTCAGATCTGTTTTACACATGTTTGCAATGTTATGTTAACCCCTGAAATGCACATTTAAATTTTCAGTTTGAAATACTTGTGTTTTTAAGTATTTCCATTTACATAGTACAATGATCATTGCTTAATAGAAGCATATAAGCACTACGTTTCGAGGGTTTTGTGTATAATTGTTAAGGAATAATGTAACTTTTTTATTTTAATTAATTGGAGAAAATTATGACATGTTCAAATTGTTTATTTAGAATTTAAATGTTTTTTTTTTTTTTTTTATTTTGTGAGGTAAATTTTCCTTTTACATTTAAATTAAAGAGCTTGTTACATGAGTTGTTAAGTTTATTTAAACTTTTTTTGAAACTTGAGACAAATGATACAAAAATGATACAGAAAATACTAAATCCTCATTTAAGACACTTGTTTTGGCGTTAAAGTGACGCAGTACTCCTGCTTTTTTTCCCTAAATAAATGCAAGCTTAGTTGATTTTACCATTAGCAGTTAGCACTGTGCAGAATTGATTGCAGTCGCACCCTCACACACTCTAAATAACATCTAAAATAAATAAATAACGTCTAAATAAATAAAATGCTTTACATGAACAGATGGAAGGGTGATATTTGTGGTACTTTAAGTCGTTAAGTTAGGTTCACAGGAAAGTCGGGAGAAGGACGCTGCAGTGACGCTTTCTGACATGACTGTTCAGATTGCACGTCACAAGTACCAGCATCCACAAGAGTCGCCAGTGCAGGAGATATGCGTTACTCAATTTACAAAATTGTAAAATTAATTAGAAACTTGTCCTGGAACTGAAATGAAGAAGAGCAGTAGGAATGTTTTCATAGACAGAATATAATTAACATCTTTCCGTGGTAGGTTTTCTGTGAAGGCCTGTATGGCCGACACGCAGATGGATATTAAGATGGATATCCACTACCATGCGCGTAAGTTTGAATTAAATGTGTTATGAGAGTCACTTGGGTCTCAACGAGTGGTAGCACTGCCCTGGGAAACACACTGGAGTTACACACTCTAGAGACTTTGTGCATGACTAAGTTAAAGCACTTTGAGTTGAAGAAGTTGACTGGAATGAAGCTTTGTGAGCATTTATCTGGTGTGTATAATTTTTGAAACAGTATACAGTGTGTGTGTGTGTGTGTTTATATATATATTTATATATGTCTTTTTTTGTCTTCTATTGTCAGATGATGTATCGATCTGTGCACTTATCTCTCCATTTACCCATATGTCCACTTATCTATTCATCCATTCAATCATCAACCAAATGGTAACTTTTTTGACCATTCATCTATCATTTATATGTCCATTTATTTTTACATTTACTATATTATACTAGTATAAAGTGTTACTATACGATATCATCAATCTATCATCTACGTCTTTCGCATCCGAGTATGTCACATGGGTAAAAGTAAGTTCAGCAGCAGTTCATCAGATGGACCTCTGGGATTGTTTCTCTGACCAGAACATAATTCTCCTTGTGGACTGTTAATTCATCTTCCCACTCACTGTCCTGTCAATCTGGAATATCTGGAATGTTTCTCAACCCACATGTCAAGTTCACAGACACAAGAATTCTGGCTGTCTTGTGTGTGTTTGAATGGCTCATTGATGAATCACTCTGGAATAAAGACTCTGCCTTGTCTTCATCTCAATGAAACTATATTTCACAGCAAAGGCTTTTCCCCTGACTGCACTATGAAATTCTTTTTCATTGAATCAAATAAAATGAAAAAAAAAAAAAAAAAAAAACAAGTTGTCAGCAATTAGCAAATTACATGATGGAGTTTTAATTATAAATTAATTTTGCATTATAGTGGATTAAGAGATACTGTTTTAGTGATTAATGGTGTTTTGAACAAAAACAAAACATGTATTTTAGCAAATAACTACAATGCTCTCCCTGTCATTTCTATAACCATATTAACTATAGTATTTAAATTATTAATGAAAATAGTAATATAGACTATTTATGATTCATATTTAGAATAATATACGTAATTGCCTGTAATAATTACGTGTTTGTTCTGGGAAAATTGGCCTTTAATTTACAATAATATAATTGCCTGTAATAATTACGTGTTTGTTCTGGGAAAATTGGCCTTTAATTTACAATAATATAATTGCCTGTAATAATTAGGTGTTTGGATGTATATAACTGGATGTTATCAAACTACTAGTTTGTACATATAATATGTAGAGTTTGACATGTTAATGATCTAACAAAACCATTTTAACAATAAATACTAGTTATGAACAGTATGAACAGAAAATTTGATATTTGTTGATATACAAAAAGGTAATGTAATTAGAACATAGTAGTAGAAGTTAATTTCGCCTTCAGCCACCTTCCGTCATCCCAATAGACTTCACCACTATTACCCTCACTGAAGATAACTGCAGTGTCCTGCCTCAAGGATCCTCCTGCCTCACTCCTATCATCATGAACTGCTTCAAGACACTTTCATGAGGCAAATCAAGAACCTGCTGCCACCATCTGTAGACCTCATGCACTTTGTGCATTGTTCCAAATTGCTCCACGGTATGACACTATCACACCCACCCTCCACTTAGTACAGTACTCACTCACCTGGACAATTAGGTATTAATAGTTCAGCATTCAACATACTCATCCCTCAGCACTTGATTGAGAAACTGGGCATGCCTCAAACATTATAATCTTATGACAATAAACCTTCTCTGACTAGAGGACAAATGTTTTAGGACAATGCACACACACACACACACACAGACAAACCTATTACCTTTCCCCTCAATTTGAAGCTAATTGAAGATATATCATTAAAATTCTGTCCATGAGATAAATATACTGTACATTTATAAGTTCAAGTTCTGAGCATTTATAAGGCGCTTTTCACAGTTTTAACTGTCTCAAAGCGCGCAAATATACAAATACTAAACATTAGCCATTTGTTGTAATTGCTTCACAGAAAAATTTAAAACTTTGTGCTTCATTCATTTCATTTCATTAACAATTTGTCATCAACCTGGGACATTTGATTTTTTTTTTTTTACTCTTTCCTTAAATGAAGTAAAATTGTGTTAAAATTACATGATCTATTTCATCGCACTGACGTCATTCTGTTCATTCTTCTAAAGAGATTACGGATGCTGAACGTTTTGCATGAGCACTAACTGCCTGTGACTCATTAATATGCATCAATAACTGGAGTAAGGAGTATTTAAAGGCTGTGTGTTTATGGCTTGGGGAACAGAGTCTATAGTCTTCCCGTGAAAGGGTTCAGTGGCGCATGAGTAACTTTACTATAGTAGTCCACACAATGACAGCTGCAGACACGCCGTGACGTTTCAGATGCTTCTCACACGCCCAAATCACTGCCAATATTCTTGATTTTAGCACATATGATTTTAGTCCACTTGAAAGAATTTATCGAAAGATTCTATTAATTTAATGCTGAACAATGTATTTTTGCATACGTGAATATTACGCCGTTTGCGACACTTACGTTTGTGAACAAACCTTCGTCATGAGGAAGAGCAAATTAACAACAAATCACTTGACACAACATGATGCATCAAATGGTGAGTCCACCATTTGTTTGTATTTTTTCCCCTCACGTTTCAGTGACTAGAGTAATCTAAAAATAAAAAAACCACAAAGGAACAATCAAGGTCAAATTTGGTGTAAAGACAATAGAGGTTTTCATTCAAGTTGCTTTGGATAAAAAAAAAGAACATCTGCTACATGTAAAGAAGGGGTGTATCAATATTTCGATAAACACACACAGACACACAAGCAAACAAACAAACGCATACGGCTTGCTCGCGTCATTACTCACTTTTCTGTCGCTGTGGCTTTCACACAACACGCACTTGAGCATTTTCCCACTTTGAAACCGTTAAGAACCATTTCACACATTTTATAAACTTCATACACCTGGTGGCACATGATGTCAAAGTGGAATCAAACGGGGGTCAGGTTGGACAAGTTGGGTTGTGTTGTTGTAGAGCATCAGAAAATTGATGATACCTGATTATGAATGGTGAATGTTGCATTGTTGATACTGTCTGTGTTGATGTAGACATCTTCTGGTTGAAATGTTCCTGGTTAATTCTCTGTGGACCTGATGACGCTGTTTTTAGTGGAGAAGTGGAGCCGCCTCTTTCCCGACTCAGGAGGGAAACACCTTCCGGAACCATCATTAAAATGGCGCGGAACAACCAACGCACTGATTAGTGTTAGAAGGCCAGAGGAGACTGGCACCAGTGAGTCGGATTTTCCTTGTTAGAGAGGTTTTTTACCTGGCCACTGTCACATATGTGCTTGCTCACTGGTTTTTGTCATAGTCATAGTGATAATCATAGTCATATTTTTAACACCAACTAATCAATAAAAAGCAAAAATCCTCTTACATATTCACACATGCGCTTTAAGACAATTAAAAGCAAACATTACAAGTTAAAAGCGCCCTACAAATGCTCCGAACTTGAACTTACCGGTAATTCTGTATCTGTGATGTGGTTTGATGTGGACGTAAACATGTCGTTGTCCACCTCTCCATCTGTACGTTCTACCGAGCATGATACTAACAAGCTTCGGGTGCCAGAACTCGGGTCGTCCAGCTGGTGTGGCCTTTACTGCACCGCGCTTGTTTCTGGACCCACAGTGAATTTATGGACTGAACAAGTGAACACCAAAAGAAACATCTGTACTTCTCGAATGCTGTGTTTTTACTTAGAATTTGTCAAAATAATAATAGTACAGATTAGATTATAATAATAATGTATAATCTTATAGGATTGAGCTCGAGTCAGGTTACTGTTTTAAACAGTTTCATATGGTTCATGGTTCTGTGTAATATGCTCAGTTTATATTAATGTGTGTAATATGTATGTTTAACAGTATGATATATGTGGAGTTTGTATGTGTGTCTGTGTGCTATTTCAAGGTGTGTTCAGTCATTGTTTTAATGTTTATTTTGAAAAATAATAAAAAAAAAAAAAAAAGTGTTCCAAAATTCTACATTGAAACAACAATTGCTTTACTGGGAATCGAACCCACTGCCGTTAGTGTTGCAAACACCAGCTCTAGTGACTGAGCCACAGGAACAAAACACACGTACAATTGAGATCAACACATTTTTACAATCATACTAACATTCTAAATACATTTTTCTTATATGTATAACAAAAATATTCTGCCTAAAAACATGTGTTTTTATTGATTCAGTTCCACAAATGACCACAGCTAATCTACTTGAATCCACAGTTCCCCTCGTTATTAGTTGGAATGAGTGCAAAGAGCTGTTGAACTGGCAGATGTAAATGTGTGGAGCAGCAGCTGTGGCTGGTAATGATGTTCTGTCATGACCAGGGGCAAATCATTGACACCAGCCCCATCGTTGCTGTGTAAAGATCCCACAAAGCCCTTTTCACTGCTCCACTTTCCAGATTGATGAGGAAACAAGGGAAATGCTTTGGAATCCTGGTTGTTGAACGATGGAAGAAGTGACAATTGGATGCTGATTTTCAACATGGAATGTATCTATAATGTTGCTTTACATTAATTTGGCAGACACTTTTCTCCAGAGTGACTTGAACCAAAATCATAAAAAACACATCTCCACCACTGTGCCAATACAGATAGTGAGAAATGTTTTATAGTTTAAAGGTAGACATACACATGCATTTAGTCTTTTAGTCATTTGTCTATGGTATTTTGTGTTCTTATTTTATCAAAAAGCCTGATACATGTATGTGTTTTACAGTGTAGTATTAGTGGCATTTCCTCATTTTCTACTAACTCATATGGCTCATTCCTCAAAACAGGTATTTCTACTGTTTTCCACACTGTCACAGAAGAAATCTTCCGTCTGTTCATCAAAGTTATCTTTTGAGTGTTAGCTCATACTGTATCTGTGTGTCTGAAG
Organism: Paedocypris carbunculus; assembly: GCA_028128575.1. Classification (NCBI taxonomy): domain Eukaryota; kingdom Metazoa; phylum Chordata; class Actinopteri; order Cypriniformes; genus Paedocypris; species Paedocypris carbunculus. The sequence continues at coordinate 275,345 of SOMO01000128.1, forward strand.
ATATTACAAAATCTATGTTATGTTCATGTATTTAATTTTAATTTAATTCAATTTATCTTGTGCATATTTTTATGTATGCATTTAATTCAGCTTTTATTATAATATAATTTTATTATAATTCAAGAATTCACACAAAAATAAACCAGGAAGACGCACAGAGACGTCCACACAAACATAGTAGGGCTGGCAACTGGGACTGGTTGCGTTTCCCAATGAATACTGGTGGGAGTTGTTGCCATAGAAACACCATTGTGCTTCACCCTCCCTCCAACCCTCTCTCTCCTTATTTGATTGCCCTGTTTCAGCTCTTTCTCTCTCTCTCTTAACCACTCCCCCCTTCCAGGCTCTCACTCTTTTTTTGATGATTTCGTCAGTGTGGTCTAAGAGACTCGAAAGAGTAGAAGATCTCCTCTGGATGCTTGAAGAAACAATATGTTGAGTATTTCACAGTGAGGAGTATTAGCAATACTTCTAAGAGACGGGATGAATGAAGACACTCAGTCCCATCTCAGGATGGAATCTACAGACAAACTCAACGGACTGGGGGGGAGGAGGAGGCGCCCAAAGAAGGTAAACATGACTGCTTCTGAGAGGACCAGTGGGCTGCAACAAAATCTGAATGGTTCTGATGCTCTTGCTTTCTGATGCTTTGTGTTTCCTGATTGCTGGTCTTTGATGGTCTGGCATTAGTGTTTCTTCAGGTTTTTGCAAACCTCTTTCATGAGTAGGTTTCAGAATAGCAGAAAGCATCTCTGTGGTTTGTTTGGCTGAGAACATTATTTCCCACTCAGTTGTTGTAAGGTGTGCTCATGTTTGTGCTTTTCCGAGGTGAAGATGGATGTCTAGGAAAATTGCTGAGTAGCATTTTTATTGTTACCTTACTCTAGAGAATCTCTCTTTCACACTCGTATTCTCATAATAAATGTATAGGCATTGTATGCTTATGAATATTTCTGTCCGCTAATTACCTCAGTTTGGATTGACAGCTTCTTTCCACGCCCATCTTGTTTTCCCTCCATCGTGTCATGCATTTTTTTAATTGAATATTCTGTGATATTGATATTGTATTAGACAGAGCAGACAACAATGAGAGTAAGCAGACGAGTTGTTTTCAGTAGATGCACATTGTCTAGTGAAGAGTGTTGATATAACGTGTACATCACCTTTGTTCCGTATGGCGGATGGTGAGAGTGGGGCGGGTCTGCTCGCTTTTATGTGTGCGCTTTTATGTGTGCTTGTGTATCACTATCTGTCGTGTCTACATCAAAATAATACCGTTCACTATGCAAAATTGCTAAAACCTGCAGGATTTCTAGGAAATGAAGCAGGCTGAATTTTATAAATTGAAACCATGGAAAATTGAAGAACAATTGAAGACTCACCAGTGCAAATTTCAAAACAACATTGCATCATCGTGCTTAATTTGATCCTGTTTTCAATTTCCAAGTTCTCAGTTTCTGATTAATCTGAAGTAATTTTGAGCGTCTTAATGCTCATTATCGGCTTTAAGGTTGCAGTGGGTAAACAGACCTTTTCATACTCCCAAATAACTAGGTTTTTTGTGCCAGCCCACTCAGTAACTTTGAAATATTATATAAGACAAAATGCGCTGTGTTCTGAGGCATGGAGAAGTATACTTTAGTAAATCTTTTCTTCTTGGTCTCAGAGCACGTCAGTTGTACATTGGTGAGTCAACCTACATGTTTACATCAATTCCTTGATTCATGATTCACCCATTGACCTTCTCATTGATTTGTTTAACAATCTGAATTTTATTTTTCTATAAATGTGACATTTTCCAGTTGCAGCATTGAGGTTTGGACAATCATCAGGATTTCTTTTTACTCACATTTTTTGTACTATACATTATTATAAAATAGGCCATTACTTATAAAACAGGAGACATCACTAGTTGATGCTGGTAAAAATTGAGGACAAATTAAACTATACATGTTAAACTAAACAAAGTATACAAGGCAAGATTATTATACTTTCAGAATACTCATCTTGTCAATCTAGAAGAATGCTTAATGCAAGTTTGCCTTGAAAATGCACCAACAATTAAATTAATGCACCTCAAAATTGGATCGGTGGTAAGAGTTTCTTACTATTTACCTGGCAGTTTGTGGCAGTTGTAAAAATTGCACAATAAATCTAGTTTTTATTCAGACAAGATAAATTAACTATCTTAGAATTAGGAATTGTTTTAAGAACAATGTTTAAGAATTGTTTTAAGAAAATAAGACTTGTTTTAAGCTGTCTTACCAAGTAAAAAATTCTCACCCCATTGGCAGAAAATTGTACTTGATTTAAGTCTTTTTTTACTCATTTTTTTTTTTTTTTTTTTTCATGTGCATTTTTTGCATTGTGGTCCCTACTGATAAACTCACACACTTCACATTACATTACCTTTATATTACCTTTACTTTATTGAGAAGTAGCATTATGTAATTATAACATATGTGACACATTGTCTTATTCAGAGAATCAAAGCTCTACAACTGTGTCTTCATGTGGCACAGTCACACATATGCAACATTTTAAAAATGAACTGTGATGTTTGTCTTTAAGCTGAACAAGCAGCAATCTAGGAACGTGGCTCTGCTTTCATGGGGGAGGCAATGAGGAATGGAGAATCAATGCTGTTTGCATTATTGATATGTTTCCCCTCTACACTTCACACGGACAGTGCGGGGTGAAGGGGAATGCAGGGTGATTGAAGTTTAATCTGTGCAGGGATCACTTGACCCAGCATCAGTGCATTACCATGTGCTGTCAAAATCTTAGACTGACTGGATCTTGTTTTCTATATTTTTTTTATCACAAGAAAAAATCTTTGGAATTCTCTGTACGGAATGGATTGTGCAGATTTATCTAATGAATACAGACGAATATAGAAGCAAATGTGGACCTTTGCTACTTTATTAATGACTTGGACATTATTTATTTAAAATTCTTTTTAACCATCCTGTGGGTTTTTTATTTTAGGATCATAATTATTTTACTGTTGAATATTGACGAAGAGTCTAACTATAGAAGATTTTAACTTTATGCTGTGCTATTTTACGTATTTTAAATATAAAGTCTGTGTATTTTTTTAGCAAAATCAAAAACGTGTTTTTTAAGAATACTGTTTTCCCAACACGAGCAAGAGTTCATTAATTTATATACTGTGAATATAAAACATTTTTAAACATAATTGTCAGCCAGAAACCAAAACTAACCTGAGCATCCATACTGCACACATTTTCTCAAGCATTGTCTCAAACTATTTAAAAATGTGACAAAATAACGGAAATGCTTGAAAAACGTGTATGATTTATAAGTTGTCATGTATTCTAGTGTGTTTTAGAGTTCGGATTTGTTTTCTTGACCTTTATTTTTTAAAGGACAGTGTGTCTTTTTATTGATTCTCTTTGTTAATCATTTTATAATTTACTTTCTGTAAAACTAACAAATTCACCAACTAGGTGCTGCGATTGCTGTATTTCTGCAGTACTGAACACCTTCCTGCACAGTGATTCAACCCAGGCTATTTGTCATGGTTTGAAACAATAATGTCCGAAGGGAGCGCTTGTTCTTCTACAGGCTTTCAGAGATGATGAGGCTTCTACTGATGAAGCTCTTATGATGGTCTGATGAACACTCCACACAGTCACATTTGAGAGTGTTTTCCATCCTTTGTTCAACATACTAACAATTTAGATGTTTTTTTTATGTCTCCAGGCATCATTAGAGTTGCAACAATACACTTTTGAAACAAAATATTCTAATATATTTTGATTTGTGTAACTATACAATAGATTACATTTTTTAAACAAAGAATCAATTAACTAAACATTTCAACTTGTTATACTTTCAAAAATAAATAATGATTTACAATATTAACTTAGGTCCCTTAAAAAAAACAAACATAAGAAACATAACGAAACTCGTCATTGAACAGCTTAAAAGGAAATAAGAAACAATTTGACTTTTTCCTCTAGGCTTCTCTTCGTGGCCAAGAGTCAAGACCAAATGTACTTACTGCACCTCATTTTACATTCATTGTCAGTACGTATTTAAAACAACATTATGATGAGCCTGTTCAAGTTACCACTCTTTGTTTTATTTAATCCTTAATAATTTAAAATGTGCTCAAATTTAAAACTCAACACTTTTTCTACTCTGTGTACAGTTCTTATGTTTGTTCTTTAAAAATATTGTTAAACCTTTACATTTCAGACATGCTTTGATCTTAAAATAAACCAAACACAAATTGTTTTTTTTTTTTTTTTTTTTTTTTTTTACTTTTTATTCGAATTGAGGATTATAAACAGGTAATCCATAGATTTATTCTACAGAACCAGAATCATCACATGTTAGGAATTCCCTTATACTGTATACACTCTGTCTGTCGGGTTATTCTGTCACGTTTCCTCTTGGCTGTGAACTAGGCAAATGACAATAGTGAAATGACAAAAATGAAACATAAAACAAAAGCATGGCACTTTGCAAGTTCGGGCCGGTTTACGGGCCGGATTAAAACATTTAATGGGGTGCATTCGGCCCCCCGGGCCGTAGTTTGCCCACGCCTGCTCTAGAGCTTCAGGATCCACATTGGTGACTTGAAATTATTCCCAACTTTATGTTTCTAGAGGTTTTTGTGGATTAAAACCTGACTGAGTTTTAAGTTTTTATGTTTATATTACGTATCTAAGACAAAATAGGTGAATGTGCCTGAATGCTATAAACATATTTTATATTTTACAAAATCATAAAGAGTAACAATTAAAGCTTAACAATCATCAATTTTCAGCGATTTAAAAGTTTGATTTTGTTCTATATTTTCTGAATTTGGAGGGCATTTCTTGTCTAGTGTGAATGTTGTTATGTCTGTCATGCTGTTGCAGACCAAGAGTTTCTGGTTTGTAAAACTCTCAATAGGTTAAAAAGTTGTTTCAAATGATGACTTGATGTTATCTCACTAAAAAGAAAGATTGAAGCGAGGCTACAATTGCTAAGTTTTTACTACAGGGAGTCCTTACGGGCTTGTAGAGAACTTTGACTGGACACCACAGCATTGGCCTGTTTGAAGGTCAAGATGGGATTTTAGAACCGAGGTTACATTTGAGTTATTGTCAAGGTAAGAGGGGCGGGAAAGGGGAATATTTTGATGTTTCAGGGAGAAGGGGGAGAGAAGATCACGTGTGTGATCAGGGCAGGTCTTGTATGCCAAAATGCATCACAGATGGAAAAATCTGCTGGAATGACATTCCGCCGTTACCACAGCAACAAAGAGTTGAAAAGAGGGGTCTTTGAGCTTTCAAGATGGTAATCAGTATATTAAATGCTATGTACTGTTTTTTTTTTTTAATAAAGCCAAACTGTAGCTGTAACATTATTAATACAAAAAGTAGTTGCATATAATATACATATTGTAGAGTAATGGGAATATTTTTTATACCGTTACTTCAAGAAGACTTGTCACCTTTTAAAGACGTTTCAATCACTCAATTGGATGAAAATAGCAAAAATGTAAAAAAGACATATTACAGTTTCTGAACTGTAAGCGAAAAAGGTTTTGTGCTTCTGAAATGCTAATTTTAAGATTCACATACTACATCAGGAAAACCGCCATGATACTGTAGATACCTTACGTTTATTAGGCAGGAACTTGAGCAGCTTCGTCATAATGTTGCTTTTATTGCAGGGCAATGCACACATTTTGGAGGTGAAGCAAGACAAGCCGTTATTTACTGTGTATTAAATGTTTGCAGACACTGAGTCTTTATAAGTAAGATTAAAGTCTCCTGAGTCAGTCGATTGTTTTTGAAAAGTCTGCTATAGGTGGAAGATATTACATATTTAATTTGTCTTGAGATTTTTCAAGATAAGTAAAAGTAAACTGAGGTAGTTTGCCAACATGATCGCTCGAGGCCACATTCAAATAGTGTTCTGCATTTAACCCATCCAGAGGTTTCACACACACAGTGAAGTGAACACACACAATCCCTGAGCAGTGGGCAGCCTTAAGCTGTGGCGCTCTGGGAGCATGTAGTGGTCAGATTCTTGCTCAAGGACCGAGTTGTAGAACCTACCAGACCTGGAATTTGAATATGTAACACTTGAATGGGGGCTGTATCATGATCATTTAAGAATTTTCCCAAAATTTATTTTCATCACAATATAAAGTAAAAAAACACACAAATACTGTATGTAAACACAAATAAGTTGTTATTATCATATATGTTTTTGCTTAATTTATTTGTGTTCTTGCGATAAAAAAGTTAGGAATGTATAAGTTATGTATGAAATATTATTTCGCATTAGAAGAATATAATGACATATTATCGAGTAATTTATTTCTTAACCTGGCAACACATGACATCCCATTGAGTACACGTGCATTTTCACTGCAGACATCGCCAAATGATCTGTTAGACCTAAACATTATGCCGATACAAGTCATAAGTAGGGAGGTGTATGTAAAACCTTTTAATGTGAATGAATGTCCATTCCTAGTTATTATAGTATTGTGATTGGTTGGCCGAGTGGTCGACTGTCTGCGCACCATTTGGTTTCGCAGAGCATTGGAAAACCTCTGAAGTGTATAAATAGTTAAAGATAGGTGGAATGTAGAAAACACTAATGTAACGTGTAATAGCTTTCAGACAACACTATTACAAATAAAAAAAAAAAAAACTGAGACAGTCCTTTGTCGTTAGACATTTTGTACAAATTCATTTTGTAGAAAACATTTTGTACAAAATCTTTTGAAAGAAACAATTAATTTAGGTTTTCTATTTTTTTTTCTGTGTATTACTATAAAAGCAGTTTGTCTTTTGATAAAATGTACTCAATTTTACAATGAAAAAATTAGAAAGTTCAGATTAAACTGATAATTGTTTTATTAATTGTTTTTCAGAGTCTGTGTTTGTGTTGTGCCAAATTTAGGTGTGAATCCACTGGTGAGATCTGTTACAGACCAATGGAAATAATAATGAGGGAAAAAAGCCATAAATCATCATGTCTCACACACAGTGCTACAGAGAGGTTAGAAAAGACGTCAATATATACAGTACTACAGTACATGTGCATTTATACACAGTACGGTATATGGGAAAAAATGCTGATCCAAGTCTGTTTATGTTCTAGCATCGAGCAGTTGTTTTTTTATTATTGGAACAAACACTTATTGAATATGTAATACATAAGAAGGTGAAGGATTTACAGCTTCCGAATGGCTCAGTGTGTGTGCTCGCCACCCTGAATAATATAAGGTGGGGCCCGTTGCCACGACAACAGTCACTCCACGGGGATGATTCTATATTAGAACGGGCTGAGATGGGGGTGGGGGTGGAAGTCAGGATTAGACAATAAAACGGGAAGTGTAAAACATTTGAAAAATGACACAAGCCGGTTATCACAAGCATGCTGCCGTGTTTCAGCTTTTAATGAAAACCAGATACAAGCTCGATAGAAGACTAAAGAAATGTAGTTGCCTTTTCGACCCCCCAATAAATCTGCTTTTTGTGTGAAGCAGCTCTTTTGTCTGAAAGGACAGAAAGAAAATAAATGGAGAGTTTGAAGAGAATGCACAGGCAGATCAGTGACAGCCATTATTTTAAGTCTGGCGTCACGTGTATGAAGAGTCTGAAAAAAAAATTTATATTTACCTCTTCCATTTATTTTATAAAGTGGCCGAATCAAAGTGGAAAATGTAATTCCATGCAGATCATTAATGCCTTTTCTTTGACTGTTTATTCTTTCATTCATCCCTACGGACCAATTCCTGCCTGACAGATGAAACTGCATCTATTATTAATACATCTTTATTTATTAATGATATTTCAAGTTAAGAAGCACAGTGGGGTGATTAGACAGATTAGTTAATGACTATTATTTGTTGAATCACAATGTTGCAGTGATAAGGTGATTACATTGTTGTTAAACGTAATAGCCACACGACTATCACACACACACACACACACACACACACACACACACACACACACACACACACACACA
>SOMO01000128.1:315402-350893 GCA_028128575.1 Paedocypris carbunculus
CATGTATTTTCATATTTAATGTTTACAACATTTTTGTAAATATATAGATTATTATATACATTGTTGTATTAATATTATTATCATTTGGTAAATTATTGAAATACTATAAATTGTATTATTTATCACTTGTTTATTATACATGTTAGTAATTAAATCTCATACTTTAGTAATTATTTTATCTCTTTGAAATGCTGCAAAATAAAATCTAATTTGCGATTGAAATTGAATATAGAAAAAGTTAAAAGTAAAGTAAGTAAATGTCGCTTTGACTGATTGAATTGACCTGAAATTTGCTGTAAAGTGATTGCAGCAGACTAATTTGACTTTTTCTGAATGGGTTAGAACAACACCGGCTGTTTTCCATCTCAAACCTCATTTGTAAAGAACTTGGATAATGGAATTAGTGACGCGACCTTTTGATGTGTGTTTGTGTGTTTTGCAGGATGGCCTGACACCTTTACACTGCGCAGCACGAAGTGGACATGACACGGCTGTGGAACTGTTACTGGAGAGAGGAGCCCCAATGTTGGCCAGAACAAAAGTACACACGCACGCACGCACATACATGCACATTACTTTATTTCTGTCATTATGTTTTCTTTTTTTTATTTTTACAAAATAGTAACATTTCTATTACTAAGAATAGATGTCTAATTTAATCTTATTTGCATTTTTTTAATGTATTTTTTTGGCATTCCTTTTTCTTAGTTATTTGATCTTTAAAACAAAAGAACTGGACACAATCCAAAAATCTTTTTTTCTTCCTCTTGTCTAGAACGGTTTGTCTCCACTCCACATGGCAGCGCAGGGTGACCATGTGGAGAGTGTTAAACACCTGCTTCAGCACAAGGCGCCCGTTGATGATGTCACACTCGACTACCTGACTGCCCTCCATGTTGCTGCCCACTGCGGCCATTACAAAGTAACCAAGCTACTGCTGGACAAGAGAGCGAATCCTAATGCTCGGGCATTGGTTTGTGCCACTTTTATTCAATTAGTTTAATCCACAAGTCACTTCTTCATAGTTTCCTCTGGGCTTGTTTTTCAGAACGGTTTTACACCTCTACATATTGCTTGTAAGAAGAACCGGGTCAAAGTGATGGAGCTTTTAGTTAAATACGGAGCATTCATTCAAGCCATCACAGAAGTATGCACTTATTATCTACAATATTTACTGAAGTTTGTTCTGACAAGGCTTTATTTCCTTGTGTGTCTAGTCTGGTCTCACACCTATTCATGTAGCAGCCTTTATGGGTCATCTCAACATTGTTCTTCTGCTACTGCAAAATGGAGCTTCCCCTGATGTCAGCAACATAGTGAGTAGCTCTTTATATTACTATATAAGTCTTTAAACAATCTGTTGTCCAATATGTCTTTAGACAATCTCCAATAGATTACTTTACCAATAAATCTCCAATAGATAATCCATGAAGAACATATTTGAACATAAATAATCAATTTATATATAATCAACAATCAAACAGTTTTAACTTTACTACTTGTAATTCTAAGAAATGTCACAAATTAATCGTCATTACAATTTTCAACAACTTCCTGCTTTCATGTTCCAGTGTTTGAAACACCAACACTCCACTGAATGAGCTACTGGGAAAACTATACTGGGGCTATAAATTATAAATAATATTATAGATCTATATCACATAAATAATAGTACAAAATATATAACAGAACTGCCAGGTGTCTAGCAAAACTCACGATTAAGACTTCACACAATTGATACTTTACAGCGAGGAGAAACCGCCTTGCACATGGCAGCGCGTGCTGGGCAGCTTGAGGTCGTTCGATGTCTATTGAGAAACGGGGCTAAAGTGGATGCCAAGGCAAGGGTAAGATATGAAGGGGATACAAGTAATGTTTGAAACATTCATTTTTTGACTCTTGCTAAAATCATAAGAAGCTCACAGAAACTTCTCACTCATCAGGAGGACCAGACGCCGCTTCACATCGCATCCCGTCTGGGTAAAGTGGAGATTGTGCAGCTCTTGCTCCAACACATGGCTCACCCTGATGCTGCCACGGCTAATGGCTACACCCCGCTTCACATCGCTGCTCGTGAGGGACATCTGGAGGTGACGTCAGTCCTGCTGGAGGCCGGAGCCTCGCACTCTTTAGCTACCAAGGCAAGTGATGGCCGGATGTTTAGAAACAAGTGTACATTTGTAGGTAATCTGGACTTAAGCTGTTGACAAAGTCAGTCTAGTAAATGCTAACGTTATTTAATGCTGAACATTATTTAATGTTGACTAAAAGGTTTTAAACACAGTTGAAATGCAAAAGTATTTTAAAAACACTTTGGTGTTCTGAGGAAATACGTGTAATTGTTGCGTTGTCATGCATGTTTTTTTTTTTCATATTTGATGTTTACAGACTTTTGTAAATATATAGGTTGTATTATTATTATTATTATTTGGAAAATTATTGTAATACTAAAATTTTTATTATTTGTTTATATTGTACATTTTAGTAATTAAAGCTCATATGTTAGTAATTATTTTATCTCTTTGAAATGCTGCGAAATAAAATCTACTTTGCTATTGAAATTTTATGTAGAAAAGGTTAAAAGTAAGTAAATGTCACTTGTACTGTCTCTGTTTTCTTTTATGCTATTTCTAACGTCATCAGTGCGTAGTTGAAGCCACCTTTACATGTACCGTCTGTTGTTGAACATGTCCGACTGTGCACGTGTGAGCTCAATACATTTTGCTTTGAATTCAGCAGAAAGGCTTCACACCTTTACATGTGGCATCAAAATACGGCAGCCTGGATGTAGCGAAGCAGCTCCTCCAGCGACGGGCACCGCCGGACTCGGCTGGCAAGGTACCAAACCTCTTCAGAGATTTTGAAGACCATTATTGTTTTGTTCTGCAATGTGTGTAGAGTTTTTATCTTTAAGGTTTTTGTACGTGGACATTTGTAAAATAATTTCTATAGAATTGTATTTTGATACAATTATTTACAAAGGTAACATTTTTTGTAAGTATACTGTAATTTTTTTTTTTTTTAAATAGAAACACTGTTTTGTTCTTCTTTCTCTATAATCAGCTATGTATTGATCATTTCAAAGCTTGCATTCTAATATAGACCTTAACATCACATATTAACATAAAAAAAAAGAACAGTTCTCATTAACATATCTCGTTTTTTCCCAAACGTGTGTGTTTATTTAATGCTTTAGCACTTCCCTTGTAACCATGTTGCACTGACCCTAATCTCAGCAGAACGGTCTGACTCCTCTACATGTCGCTGCTCACTATGATAACCAGAAGGTGGCTCTCCTGCTTTTGGATAAAGGAGCATCTCCTCATGCCACCGCTAAGGTGAGTATCTGAGCCGTGTATAATGCATACATGTATGGAGTTCCATCTGTTTTGTGATCCAAACTGGCTTTCTAACTGTGAGCTGTATTTGTTCGGAGCAGAACGGCTATACTCCCCTTCACATCGCAGCAAAGAAAAACCAAATGGAAATAGCTACCACACTCCTGCAGTACGGAGCTGAGACCAACATTCAGACCAAACAGGGGGTGACACCGCTCCACCTGGCGGCCCAGGAGGGTCACAGTGAAATGGCTGCCCTGCTTCTCCAAAGAGGAGCTCATGTAAACGTGCCCACCAAGGTGAAGGAAGCAGTACAACAGTGCTGCAATCTCAATGACAAATCTCAATGACAAATTCTGTAGCTTTAGTAATTAAATCTAAAAGTTATTACCACATTGCAATACTGTATTATAGGTATGATAAGTACATTTTTGGCATAAATACGTTTTGAACACAATTATGAATTACGTTTAATTTAGTGTTTTTCACTGATTTCCAGCCCGTAGCCATAAAATACTGTACATATTATTCAGGCCAGATCAGAAGCTGTATCTCAACAAATGTATTTACTGACCTGGGCATCTAAATACAATCAGGGACTTTTAGTTTGTACCAAACCTGCTAATAAGTTACAAGTTTGAAATTAAGTAGTTACCGGTAATGATTAAAAAAAATATATATTTTTTTAAATAACAATATTGGTGTTATTTTTTTGCTTGCTTAAATTATTACAAAAATGAACAGAAAGACATAATGTAAGTTTAAACATAGTTGAACAGAATGTTTGGATTTCAAAGTAATAAGTAAATGCTGTTGTCATGACAAATAATCACACGTTTTGTTTCAGTCTGACATTTTCTGACAAATTTCTTTATGTGCAAAATTGTGGGTTCTTGTCTTCTCAGAGTGGACTTGGCCCACTCCATCTAGCTGCCCAAGAGGACAATGTAGGTGTTGGCGAGATCTTGGTGAAGAATGATGCCAATAGTGACCAACAAACCAAAGTAAGAAGCACATTTTTTTGTGTAGAGTAAAACAACTGTGTTTTAATTTTACATAGTAATACATCAAACCTCTCTTTTAGCTGGGATACACACCACTGATAGTGGCCTGTCACTATGGAAATGCTAAGATGGTGAATTTTCTCTTGAAGAATGGAGCAAGTGTCAATGCAAAGACAAAGGTATTGGATTTTTTTTATTGTTTATGACTAACCAAACTACTAAAGAAATATTGAGACCATAATTGTATTTTCAGAATGGTTACACACCTCTGCATCAGGCAGCACAGCAAGGAAACACGCATCTCATCAACGTCTTACTCCAGTATGGGGCCAAACCCAATGCCATCACAGTGGTTAGTAACATCAGACACACAATAAAACCAATAAAAACACAATGAAAACCCTGGTTTAGAATGAATTTACCTTTGACGAATTAAAAAGTGCTGGGAGACCCTGGTTAGAGTGTAAGGGAGATTTTGTGAACACAAAAATCACTTTCAAACAAGACAAAGAAAACACTTTGTCAAGAAGAAAACACAAACTGATTAAATAGCCTGCTGTCAATCACTCTTTCAGAGAAGGGGGAAATTGCTATGACCAAAGTGTCACCTACAGTAGTAATCCGAAAACATCAAGCCCACGTTAGAGCATACAGCGGGAAATAGGAAATACAAGTTCAAGTTTAAGTTCTGAGCATTTGTAAGGCGCTTTTCACAGTTTTAACTGTCTCAAGGCGCACAAAACGCAATAATATGCTTTATTTAAAAAAGCTGCCATATTTTGGTTTTGAGATGTAGAAGAAATGAGACCTCCAATAACAATAAGAACTAATCTCATGGGAAGAATGAGACGCCGCCACATTCATTGTTTTGATAAATGAGTAGGAGATGGTCGAAGGTCTGATTGTTTATTAACAAGGAAAAGAATTGAACACTCAAAACCCGTCAGGGTATAGAAGAGGCCCAAACACAGGAACTAAACTTGATTTTATTATCTAAATTACATAGAAAAAACAGCCACGAGGGATCAAAATATAAACTTGATTTTCAAACCAAAACAAAACACTATTAGGACTGAAACTAACAAAATGGCATCCTGAAACCAGAGTCCTAAACTTAGGTTTTAAAAAGGGAGAATATGAGATTTTTCATGTCATATTTCTGATTGATGGACACTCGTTCTGTAAAGCATTTGGTTTAATTGTTTGACGTTGATGTTGACTATATGTGGTGTTGTTGTGTCTTGTTTGATGCAGAATGGAAACACGGCTCTTGCAATCGCTCGGCGTCTCGGGTACATTTCTGTGGTTGACACTCTGAGAGTAGTCACAGAGGAAATCATCACTACAACAACGGCAAGTTTGATGAGCGCTTCGCATCAATCTGATGGTTTACAGCATTTTAACATGTTTCTGTTTGCACAGACGGTTACAGAGAAACATAAACTTAATGTACCAGAAACCATGACTGAAGTCCTTGATGTGTCTGACGAAGAAGGTGAGTGGGACAAACTACCTTTTCCTCTCCATTTAGTCAGTAACTTATTTTTTCAGTCAATATGTCAATATATCGTCTTGTTCCCCAAGTTGTATAAACTAGTTATTGATGTGTTTTAAATGGTGGACTGCCCTACAGTTACAAGGCAAGTAGATGATGGGGCTTTTTCAGATGACTCCATTGATTTCGAAGGTATAACATGCTTGTGTGTGGATTGGTATGGTGCTAAAGCTGTAAAGATTGTCTGTACGGGCAACAGTGGTGCATGGCATTGGTGGGATGTTCAGTGGCCAAAGCACGTTTTAAAGCCAAATGATCCCACAATTGTTTCCTCTATTAACTTGTAAAAGTTAACACACACACACACACACACACACACGCACGCACACGCATTTCTAGTGCCGAAGTGACCAATGCAAAATGATGAGAACAGAATAATATCAATATACATATGTTGTACATCAAGATGGGCTATTTATAATTGACCAATGAAATTAAAAGCAATATTTTATTCACATCTGGAGTCTCAAACTGGACATTCTTGTTTTGAGGGTCTCTATAACAATATATACCATAATATGGCGGAGTGTTTGCATGATCTTCTCGCGCTTGTGTGGGTGTCTACTGGATATCCAGTTTCTTTCTACTGTTCAAGCACATGCTTACAAGTGAAATTGAATTTTGAAAAATAAAAATAGTAAGTAGGTGTGAGTGAATGTGTGTCTATGGTGCGGAAGCCTGGATTTGAGTGTGTTTGGCTGCCACTGTTTTACTGTATTACTAGTACTTGAAAGCATGAGATCAAGTTCAAGTTCAGTGCATTTGTAAGACGCTTTTCACAGTAACAACTGTCTCAAAGCGCACACGTGTGTTGTCATCTACTGTAAGGCAATCTTGAAGGACTCGAAATTCCATGTAAATTTAAAACATTGTTATTATTATTATTATTATTGTTTTATTATTATTGTTTTTATTATTATTATTATTAATAATATTATTACATTTCATGTCTAAAGATTTATGTTCTTTATTTAATTTGTTTAGTAGATCTAGTAGACACATTTTTGCATAATTAATGTTTCCCTCAGTTTGACAATGAGATAAAACATTCTATATTATAAACTATGAATAAATTTCAATTCAATTCAATTATATTCTATTGTATTGTATTGTATTGTATTGTATTGTATTGTATTATATTATATTATATTATATTATATTATATTATATTATATTACATTACATTACATTACATTACATTACATTACATTACATTACATTACATTATATTATATTAATGCAGCCAATATGCTTCTGGCAGTCAAACAGGTTGCATTGCCTTTTGCTTTCTCCCCACTGACTTTACACCACAGACTAGAAACTCTCCCTCTGCTGGCCAGATAGCAACATTGCAGACAAGCTGTTCTTTATCACACGTTATGTTTTTGAATGGCCTAAAGCTAGATTAGAGATGGCTGTTACGCTCCATTACAGACGCTTTGCCAACATTACTAATCTGTAAAGTGCTAAATGAAAATATGAAAGATTTGTAAATCAATTTTCTTTAGCATAACCTCTGCTACAGAAGGGCTTTAACAGGCGTATTGACGTATAGTACTATGTATTTGTACATAATACGTTGATTTCAGAACTCAGTGTACCTTTGCCGTAGGTGATGACACTATTACCGGTGATGGTGGGGAGTATCTGAGGGCCGAGGACTTGAGGGAGCTGGGAGACGACTCTCTGCCAGGACAGTACCTGGATGGCCTCAACTACTTACGCTACAGTTTTGAAGGAGGAAGATCAGATAGGTAGCTTCACAAGTCTGGTTACATTTGTTTAATTGGTTGTTTGATTAACACTATTGAAGCTTTTTAAAACCACATTATTTTATGTCTTAATGACCAAATTTGTATTTTTCTTCTTATTCGCCAGTCGTATACAAAGGTATGTATGAAACACGTCATGTCTGTTTCACTGGCTGTCCAAGTTTTAATGAAGTGGATTTCATTTCTTCAACAGTTTGGACCGCTCCTACACTCCCACTCATCAAAATTATTACTCTGCAAAGCATTATGGAATGATGGAAGACATAGTTTACAGTGACCAGGTGAATTTGCCTTTAACAGTTTCTGTAAAAAAAAAAGTATAGTAAATATTTAGTATTAATATTGAGTTGTTAGGCACAATAACCAAGAAACAGCATTTTGATTATTTTTGTCACTTACTTGCGCTTACACAGTTTTTTTCTATTCAGTTGAGTGTTCACTGACACTGTTGTCTGCTTTGGCATTACACACAAACTTCTTTTGCCCCCTTCAGTTTTCTTCTCTGGGAAGAGAGAATGAGAAAGACGGACTGAACTGGGACACTGAAAACCTTGACAATATTGCTGTGTCCTCAAGTCCTGCTCATTCTGGGTGAGAAAAAACAATGTTTTTTTACAAGCATTTTTATTAAAGACTGTCTGAAATAACCTTTAGTTTTAAAATGTTTCTAAGTGGGTCTTGATTATTAACCCTAACTGTAGTAACACTGGTTCTCTAAAATGTCATAACCCTACCCAACCATTCAACCTTTTTTCTGGCTTTCTTTCTCTGATGGATGCTATTTTTGGTCTTCAGCCGTTGTTCTCAGTGTCATGACAATGACAATAGCAGGTGATTGCAGCTGCTCATTTGACATTTGACCTCTTTCACTTCCACTAAAACACACACCTCATCACATAAAAGGAATGTTGTTCATAATGTGACCTTGAGCTATTTTATTTAAATCTGTCTGTCTGCATGATTGTCTGTTTGCCATCTCTATCTTCACAGTCTCTCTCTCTCTCTCTCTCTCTCTCTCTCTCTCTCTCTCTCTCTCTCTCTCTCTCTCTCTCTCTCTCTCNCAGACATGGCATGTGCACTGTGAAAATATAATTGGTTGTATGTACAGTGCCTATATTTCATAAATGTCCTACTTTTAAGGCATTTTCCCCATGTATGTTATGTGACTGGGTTCTGGGACCAGCTAACATATATTATATCAGATTCTTTTAAATGCAAAATTTTGAACAGGATAATAACAGGATTTTACTGTACATATTTTCTCTGGAGGACATAATGGTTCTCAAAATATCAGTGACCCAATGTTTGTTCTGTTTGTCTGCTTTTCAGTTTTTTGTCAGTGTACGCATCCATACTTAAACTTGATTTTGTATTTTTGTTTGATGTGTCCTTGCACACACTCCAGAACTTTAAGTTGTTAAATTATGCATTTTACAGAAATTGGATATAAAAATGTAATGCAATCTAAAAAGGTGTTGCTCTTATGTTGCTTTACAACGATGCAGTTTTTCTGTCTTGCATGTTGATTTCTTGAATGCATCTCTAGTTCACATTTTGACACTGTGTTTGAACGTGTTTGTTAAATCACTGCACGTTTGCGAATGCTGTTCTTTTCCACAAACAGTGGATGGATTGATGTGTTCATCCTCATACTAATGATAGCTTGTCCTCTGATAAGACTTGTGTAGAATTAGATCAAACCGTCAAACCGTCCATTCACGTCAATGCACTTTCATTGCAGTTTCTTGGTGAGCTTCATGGTGGATGCCCGGGGAGGTGCCATGCGTGGGTGCCGCCACAACGGCTTAAGACTGGTTATTCCACCACGGAAGTGCAGTGCGCCTACGCGAGTCACCTGTAGACTGGTCAAAAGGCATCGGCTGGCGTCCATGCCCCCCATGGTTGAGGGCGACGGTCTAGCTAGCAGGTTGATTGAGGTTGGACCGTCTGGAGCTCAGTTTCTAGGGTAAGGGTCTGTACACTTATAATTATAATAAATATCTATAAACAACGACGCATTCTGCTGATTGACGAAACAATGATTCTGTCCAGAATCAATTTAGTTCACGAAGAGAAGATTTTGCTAAACTGTTAATTTCTTTGTGGATTTAATTTAGTCAATAAATACGTGCTCACACATAACTTGCATCTTGGTCAGAGAGTTGTGATTTATTGCAGAAAGAAACTCTATGCTCCAGAAAAATAACTGCTCAATTTAAACTGCTCAAACCGCTCTCGTATTGATGTTACACTCATAAATTATTTGAATGCATTGCTCAATTAAATCAGAAAGAGTGATGAATTTCCAGACTTCTGTTTAAATGCCAAAGTCTGAGATCACATTCACGCATACTCTCTATAAACAGACACAAAGTCATTCAAAATGAATAAAGCTTTTTAATAATTTCCATATACTGTATTTAGAGAGCTGAGTCCCAATTTAAACTCAATCTGCAGGAAACAGATCAACTTCTTTTGATAAGTTTTTTTTTTTTTTTTTGGTCTCTGTGGCTTTCTATTGCAGTGTTAGCATTAGATTGTATTATCTTTGTCGGGTTTTAATGGGGAAATCGGTCATTTTGAGAAACTTTCTCATTGATCACTGTGTGCACTCAAATAGCTTGTTTTTTTTCTGTCACCATAAATCGGAATTTTTCTGTCAATTAGAAATACAGATGCACTTCGCAATAAAGCTAAAAAGCATGCGCTGTTTTCGGAATGAGAAAATCACAAAAAGTTAGTTTGATGCTGCTTCTGCCAATCTGCATTTTAACATAATTATGGTAGTTTTTGCTGTAGCTCTAACAACTCTTTTTGCAAATATGAAAAATGTCCATGACTAACAGTAAATCAAGTTTGAGGGATTTAGGAGGTGCCACACAACACCAATTTAAAATTCATGAAGGTGGGGAACAGACCTATTGAGGACTTATATTAAAAAAAATTAATAAATAAACATTGGACAACAAAAGAAAAACTCCTGAAGCGAAATTCAACAATAAACTTACGAGACACTCAGATGTGTACACAGAACACAAACATGTAAAGAAAGTGCTAAGGCTCAATCTTATGGGACAATAACATGGAATTCTGCTACAGAATTCCATAGTTCCATGTACTTGAGCAAAACAAAAATCTTGAGACATAGATGCCAATTTCCAATTAGTTAATGTAGCAACAAATTATTTCCAATGACTGCAGTAATGCTGTAAATTAATTTAAAACATAACCAGTAATTAACAAAGGATTTAATAAGTGAAAAGTTTTTGATAAAGTAGTAATGCAATTTTAAATCAGCCTTTCAGTTCTGATTCCCCTTGTTGACAATTGAAGAAAAATCTCAAAAGAAAATCATTTTTCAAACAAACTGAAGTACAATTCACCAAAGAAACTAGAAGAGATTTTTTTTTTTTTTTACAATCACTCCTAGTTAGTTAGCTATATCGCTGATAGTAGATTTTTTTATGAAGTTATGCCTTTTCTGAACGGAAAGTGTCTACAAATCAAGCGAAATGATCACCTATGCTTTCTTTTCCACTGCTGCATTTGGATGACAGTAAACTTCACCTTCCTAATGCCCCGCCCCCTCTGAATGAGGGTGAGAGTTTGGTTAGCCGCATTCTGCAGCTCGGGCCGCCTGGGACAAAATTCCTGGGGTAGGAGTGACATACAAAAACGATGCCCGTCCCAGACCTCCTCTTCCTTTTAGTTGTGATGTATTTTGTAGTGTTTGCATTGGCTCTGTGGTGTATGGTACATGTTCTCTCAAGTACTGTTTCTTCCCAGGATTAGTTATGGTTGTTTCCAAACATGTTGACAATATTCAGATTGTGCATGTTCATCCACAATCCACCACATTTGACACATTTTGGAAACCTATGACAAGCTTCATTTTTGAATACGGTGAATCTGTCATGCGTAAACTTGTGTAATTTTGTTTTGTCAGCTCGCTTGCACAATGTTTACCTAGATTTTGATGATTTGCCTTTTTAGGCCTATTGGTGGGTTCATGTGTTTGCAGCATGCATTGTAGTTCTGTGTTTTCTGTTGTTCGTGCTTATGAAACTGACGTTTTGACGCAATTTCAATCGTGCGATGACTTTGAGTTTTAATTGAAAGTCTCTATACTTGAGGGGAAAAAAAAAAGCAATAAAATAAAAAGAAAACCAGAGCCAAGTATAATGTCTTTCAATTAACATTCTCAGAAATATGCTTGTTATTATTGGCTGTTACACACAAAGTATTATGTGCAGTCAACTTGTAACTTAGAAATCTGGTGTATAATATCTGTTTAGATGTGTAGAAGCGCATTCCATGATATCATAAGTAACGTTCTGGTTGCTGCTGCATGTCAGGCCGGTCATTGTGGAGATTCCGCACTTTGCTGCTCTGAGAAGAAAAGAGAGGGAGCTGGTGATCCTGAGAAGTGAGACGGGGGAGAGCTGGAAGGAGCATCACTGCGAGTACACAGAGGAAGAGCTCAACCAGATCCTCAACGGCATGGATGAGGGTGAGTACAAATAGTCCTCTCCGACAAATCTGTTCCTGTTTTAAATGAGGATTATACGTACTGTACTTTCAGGACTGGACCCTCCAGAGGAGCTGGAGAAAAAGCGGATCTGCAGGATCATTACCAAAGACTTCCCGCAGTACTTTGCTGTGGTGTCCCGTATTAAGCAAGACAGTAATCTCATTGGTCCAGAAGGAGGGATTCTGAGCAGCACAGTGGTTCCTGAAGTCCAAGCCGTCTTCCCGGAAGGAGCTCTCACCAAACGTATCCGAGTTGGCCTTCAGGTGAGAGATTTATGCACAACAATGGTAAAAAGCACAAGCTTTGGAATGAACTAGTAAGACACACAAGTTTCACAACAATAATTCATATAAATTGATGTCTCCTTGATTTTCTTTGGTTTACATACATACTGTGCACTGTAATGAAGCCTCTTAATAAGCTTAAAAATATCATATTGCAAGACAATTTTGTCCTGTTAGAAAATATTATTTCTATCATATCTTTATATGTATTCCTACTAAGGCACATTTAGTGGTCCAAGCAGCATACATACTATTTGCACATGTACAAATACAATAATTACAGACATATTTACATATATGGAACCATAGAACAGCTGGTTTACGTTATTTGACACATTTAATTTCACACAGACAACAGACTAAAACAGGAGATAAAAACTATGTATATTGCGTCAATAAAATCCCCATCACAAAATATTATGTATTCTAATCGTCATGTGGAGGCAATTTTGAATGTGAATTGGAATTTAATACTCTTAAGAATCTGATAATTTTGGCCTGAATTTCCAATACAATTCTGAAACCTATTAATAATAAAATGTGAAATGTTTTTTTTTTTATTTTGTTACTTTAAGATAAATGAAGTTGTTTCTGTTGTATTTTTTTTTTTTTTTGTATGTGCTTTTATGTTATTACCTTTTCCTTTTTTTCCTTTCCAGACTCAACCTATGAGTGTGGATGTAGTGAGGAGGATTTTAGGAAACAAAGCCACATTTAGTCCCATTGTCACTCTGGAGCCCCGAAGGAGAAAGTTCCATAAACCTATTACTATGACCATCCCTGTCCCAAAGAGCTCAGCCGAACCTATGCTCAGTGGTTTTGGAGGTGGAGACACACCAACTTTACGTTTGCTCTGCAGCATCACAGGTGAGGACATGATCGCTGCTTGATCATTCATTTTCTCAAAAACTGTAATTCGGAAAAGTTAATTAATAGCATTATAGACCATCAAATTTTTATTAATAGTAAGGGTGGGGTTAGGGACAAAGTGACCCATTAAAGAAACAATGTATTTGCACGGTCGGGGTCTGTTTGTGTGTAGATTAGTGAAATTATTCTTATTCAGTTGAGAAAAACAGATTATGAACGGTTTCATGCTGACGCGGGGTGAGGCAACAGTGCTAATCCAGTGCTACAAATGTACTAGTAACTGAACTAATACACCACCTTAGTATACTAATAATGTATGAAAATTGAAATGATGCTGTTGTGATTACATTATGAGCAACTGATTAAAATTGTGAACCCGATCACGTTATTCAGATAAACAACTTAAATCTGATAGAAATGGAATGACGTAAATAGGGCAAGTTTTGCTTTTCACTATAAGGTACATTTCCAAGTTGTACATTTCCAAGTACAAAGTAAAGCCAAAATTGTTCCGGTTTCAGGTGGTACAACTCCTGCTCAGTGGGAAGACATCACAGGAACTACACCTTTAACATTCACCAATGACTGCGTGTCCTTCACAACTAACGTCTCTGCCAGGTATGTTGTCTACGATAAAATGCTGCAGAATTGCAACTTTTGATGATTTTTGTTGCTAGTGACATTTAGGAATTTGTGTTGATATGCTCTTTGTTTAATAAAAACAAAGTGTCAGTATTGAACCATCATTCCCTTCAGGTTCTGGCTGATAGACTGCAGACAAGTCCAGGAGTCAGTGAACTTCTCCTCTCAGGTGTATCGGGAGATCATCTGTGTTCCTTACATGGCCAAATTCGTCATCTTTGCCAAAACGCACGACCCTATCGAGGCTCGGCTGCGCTGTTTCTGCATGACAGATGACAAGATGGACAAAACCCTCGAGCAGCAGGAGAACTTCACAGAAGTGGCTCGTAGCAGAGATGTGGAGGTGCACAGCAACATTTCTTTTTCCTTTCTTTGTCAGTGAAAGGCTTTTGTTTTTTCTAAAAGAGGAGAAACCCAATAAGTTATTTATTTATGCAATTTATTCTGCACTCAACCTGGAAAAGCTTCTTTGTTGTTCTGAATGTTTTAGAAATGTTAACATTGAATTAAGACTTAAATCCTAACACTTTTTTCATGTTCACTTTAATATTGAAATTTGAGAATTCAAATACAGAGATTCTCTTGCAGGTATTGGAGGGAAAGCCCATCTACGTGGACTGTTTCGGAAACTTGGTTCCTCTGACAAAAAGCGGCCAGCACCATGTGTTTAGCTTTTACGCCTTTAAAGAGAACCGTCTAGCTCTTTTCATTAAAGTACGTCCAAATCAATGTGTTAACATTCCTGGAACATAGATTTACATTAGATTTCAAACTTTTATTTGTTTGGCAAACCTTTTGCAGATACGAGACAACACTCAAGAGCCTTGTGGCCGTTTGTCTTTCACTAAAGATCCAAGATCTTACCGAAGTCTTACTCACAGTGCTATCTGCAATCTTAACATCTCCTTGCCGGCGTATTCAAAGGTAACGTTCTGTCCTATTGCTGACATTCAAGAGCATGATCCAGGAAACATGTTTTTGTTTTATGTATTTTTTTTTTTTTGCCATTTT
This sequence comes from Paedocypris carbunculus, assembly GCA_028128575.1. NCBI lineage: Eukaryota > Metazoa > Chordata > Actinopteri > Cypriniformes > Paedocypris > Paedocypris carbunculus. The sequence continues at coordinate 330,410 of SOMO01000128.1, forward strand.
ATTGTTGTTCCCCATTGTTTTTGCGTTTTTTGAAATGTCAACAAGCCATCTTTATTTCACAGCTAGTTGTATCATAATTCACTTTTTGTTGTGTTGCATCTCAATTCAAAAAGCTTTTATGTTGTTTTGCACTAACCCTGGCATCAGCGGCTGGCCTGATAAATGCTTTGCGTACATTCTCTGTCCTTCTCTGTCTTTTCTGTCTCCCTCCTGTCTTCTTCTTTTGCTGCTTCTGGCTCCTCAAAGGAATCAGATTCAGATCAAGAACCTGATGAGGAGGTAATTGCACTTTGCTTAATAAGCTTCTTATCCTTGCATCATTTCACTTTAGTAGCTCTGAGTTTATAGCGGCGTTGTACATTGAACTATGTGTAGTTTAGATGTTCCCATCACATATTTTAGACTTCTGAGTCAGGTCATTTATTATTTAACTCAATCCTATTATGATATGGATTCTTTATCTGATTTTTACGAGCACATTCACTTACGTACAAACACACACAAATACACAAACAACAAACATCGTTACTTGCGGTAACGTATTTTCTCTCCTTGTATTCATTAATTGATGACTTTAAATAAATAATTATTGTATTTTTCTAGTACTTTGATTTACAAAAAACACAATTTAATACTTTTTTGCACCAGATTTTGTGTTTACAATTATTTCCTCAATTTAAAATACAAGTTTTCACACTGCAGACATTTTATATGTGCTGTGATAGCACTTTTTTTAAAACATCTTTAAAGATCAGTGCTTTATGAAATACTTGCAACTGATATTGGATTCTGCCATATTATCTCTGATCTTCAAAGACGTGCAATGTTTGCGCCAAGACCGATACGTCGGCCTTTTAAGTTTTTAAAAGTTTTAAGTTTTTTAAAACTGACACATACATTTAAGAATATTGAATATAATAGGCTGAAACATTTCCTCACATCAACTGAACAGTGAAGGTCTTCATGCTATTCTTTACACAACATGTGTTGGTCATCTGACATGGAAGAACAAAGCCTTGAGAAAATGTGAATGGTAAACTATTTCCATGTATTTTTTTAGCATTCACACAAATCAAATTTCTTCACTTGTTTTGTTTTTTACAGATAAGCCGACCACATGAAAAATGTAAGATACCAGTTTAATTAAGCTGTTGTATAAAATCTGACTGTTACTAGCTGATTTAGTCCCCTATTTACGCATGGCATTGATGGATGAAATGAAAATTCTGTCATTTCAAAAAATACAAAAGGCATTTTCACGCAAGTCGGTGGAATTCAGAATAATACACAAAAGTATTCATTAAAATTATGAATAGTTTAGCTTTTTTGTGTATTGCAGTATTAAATTATGTATTTATTTGATAATGACAGACTTTTCATTTTTTGATGATGTGCCTCTAACATTTGATTTCATAGTCAAATAACCACAGAAAGACTTTCAGCAGTGAAACCCATATTTAGTTGAACAGATAAATATTAAAAACCTTCATCAGGAGAGGAGTTTTCAATTGTGGTTACACTTTTTATTGTGTAACATATATGCCATTTAAGTGCAAATGTGTTTTGTTCACAGACAAATCATTCATAGTAAATCACTTCTTTTGGATTACAAGACAATCAAGTAAAATCCAATTCAATAAAAAATATAAATTGTTATTTATATGTTCACCAAAGGAATAAATCAACTTATACAGAATGACAAAACCAGAAAAAGTTCTACTCTGCCAAAATAATACAAAATAAATTAATGAAAATTGCTTTCTCATGCAGAGAGATAAACACTAGTGGAAGTAAAACAAATGAAAACAATTTAATACTCATATAATCGAAAAATGTCCAAAAAAATGTAAACCTTGAGTGTATGTTCCTCAACATTATACACTCTCAGTCTCAACTCCGACACATTGAAAGTCAGAAATAATTGCTTCACAAAGCTTTGCAAACCGATCACAAAACAAAGACTCCTCTCTTCTCTCACTCCTTACTTATATTGAGAAGAAGCCTTTTTGTTGGTGACATTGTTGAAGTTCACCAGTGGATTGTAAGCAGAAAAAACCAGCAGCAAAGCGACAGCCGTAGCATCATTCAGTAGATCAGTTCACGTACGGATGTTGCTATTTGAGCTTGATGTGGTTTTTGAATGTGATTTTTACTGCTGTAAGTTTCTGATCCTCTCAACCATTTAAGTAACTTCTAATCAATTTTCATGTTTTAGCACAATTAGATTTGCATGAATTATTTTAATTATTTAGTAGCATAATATACGTTTTGCAAAATGGATGACTTTTTTTAAAGTACATTCTGAAAACTTAACAATGAAACATTATTCAAAAGCTATCTATTCCAAATGTATATTTAATAACATAAAATGAGCAAAGCATTTATGTAAAGCTTGCTCTAAAATTCAAAGAAAAAATAGCAACTGTACAAATATTCAATTTTGTTGTTGTCCAAGAGGCACAGAAGCATCCATTTTACAAACTGACTCAACATTCCCACCCATTCATTCTCAACAAAAGTAAGTGTTATGCAATAGTTTTCTGTTCTGAACACAATGTAAATGTAAAGTTTTTAAATGATCTGTTTGTGCACAGTAATACACATTTCATTCATACTGTGGTGATGTTTATGTTTTTGACTGTTTTAGATCCCTACAACTCTGTGTAGAAAAATAACAATCTGCAAAGCAAATTTTCCAATTTTGTAAAGTTTACTGTGTGTTTTATACTTCATATTCACTGAGTGAATGTCATACTTTGCAGAATAAAAATGTGTGTTTGAGGGTTCTTATAAAAACGATTAAAGCAAATAAAGCAGATTATTCATGTATATTCTAAGTTTAATTAAATTGTTTAATCGCCACATTATGTAATGTAAATTACATTATACTGAACTTTAAAATAACAATAACATTTTAGACGAAATATGCTAACTGCATGCTAAATGACTAGCTATGTTCACTTCGACATTAATTGTGGGTTATTGNATGGTGTGTATTTAGCTGTTTAAAAAAAAAAAAAATCTTTAAATTAATCTTCAAATACCTGGCTGCCCTTGAATAATATATCTGATTTTTTGCTCTTGTTTAGACAGTTACTGTCTGTAAAGATCTTTAGTTATATGTTTTATGATGTTTGTTTTTGTTGAGTGTGCAAGTAGATTATTTAATTACATTTGCATGTGTGTCTTGCACATGTTTAATATGGTTTGGCTTTGCTTTGCAGTTGTTATTCTCTAATGTGTCCTGTAGACCCCACAACTCACATTCCGAATTTCAATGTTAGTTTTATTGAAGCCTTTTAGACTTTAACTCAATATTTATCCCTTATCTCCTTTCCCTTTAATTTAAATTTTTATTAATTTGCTCCTTAAATCACAAATGAAGATGATGAAGAAGCTACAGAAGCAACTAAAACGTCATTCCTGAAAAAGCGCTTGGCCCGAGAATCTCCTGCTCTTGCCACTCCAGATTTACTCTCTGAAGTGTCAGAGATGAAGAAAGATCTTATCAAAATGACAGTTATTTTGACCACTGATTCCCTAGAAAAAGCAAGTGCCATACAAGCGGATTATCTAGATAAAGGGGTGGAGGAGGTGTCAGCAGAGCCTTTTGAAATAATGGAAAAAGTCAAAGAGGACTTGGAGAAAGTTGGTGAAATTCTGAGGAGTGGAACATATGACACGGAAGAGTCTAGAAGCAGGGAAAGTCGTCCCTATAAAAAGGATGAGGAGTGGGTTCTTTTGACAGACAGCGAAATTGAAGAGGCTAAATTGATGGCTTCTTTTGCATCCCAAGAATCACTTATTAAAGACATTCGAGTCAACAGAGGCTCACAGAGGACAAATGGGGCAAGAGGTGAATCTAAGGAATATCTTTTAGATGCACCTGGAACATCTAGGCTTGCTTCTCGAGAGCCTGCTTCACCACAAAAGTTCACCGAGGTTGTTCTGCGTAAAGGTGGCCGAAAAATTGTTCCTACGGTGGTAAAAGAGGCAAAGCCCCACACATCAGATATAAAAAAGCCTGTCAGAAAAAAAGGACCTCAAGGAACCACTGATGACACTCACTCATTGAGCACAAAAAAAGACATTAAAAGCCCAAAGAAGTCTTCAGAAGAGGATCCACTTCTGTCTGTTCCAGGAGATCCAAAGAAGTCTCCTGTTTCCCCAGTAGTTGAGGAGACACCCATTGGTCCTATTAAAGAAAAAGTGAAGGCTCTTCAAAAAAAAGTAGAAGAAGAACAAAAGGTTATTAAAAAACAACTGGTTCAGAAGAAAACAGGTGAAGTGTCAGAATCTAAATCATCCACACTGGTAAAAGCGCAGAAATCATCAGTCTTGAAAAAGCAAACTGCTTCCCCTCAGAAAAATTCTTCCTCCAAATCAGCTAAACCTGAACCTGAGAAACTAGAGGAAACCATGTCCGTAAAAGAGCTAATGAGAGCTTTTCAAACTGGACAAGACCCCTCTAAAAGGAAGTCTGGACTCTTTGAACACAAAGGAGTTTCTAAAATGGACAACACGTCAGGGAGCAAACCAGAAGGCATACTCAGAAAGCCACAGTCTGAAGACCACATAAAAGAAGGCCTCGGTATTGGCTCAGCCGTCTATGTGAATCCCACAGACACAATGCAAACCACAGCAGATTCTGCAAACAGTAGACATTTGTCAAAACAAAGTTCATTACCTGATAATGGTGCATTTGATGACAGCTCAGATAGCCTTAAACAAGAAGGATTGTTGGACTCGCCCAGTCCCACAATGGCTGAGGTTGAAGCGCCTGTGAGTTCTGAAGAAAGTTATAAACATGAGGGCATGGCTGAAACTCCAGAAACAAGTCCTGAAAGTCTCTCATTATCTCCAAAGAAAACTGCTCCAACTTTGCTTACAAAGACCTCAAGAATGTCTGAAGTCAAGACCAGTACGATATCTGCTTCCTTTCCCAATGAGGTGAAGAAAACTGATTTACAAACATCACAGGCTACAGTCCATTGCCAATCATTGAGCAAAGCAGAGGAAATCCCAACAAAAAGTGAGTCTGTGTCTATTCCTCCTCAAAAGCTTGTTACATTTGGGCATGGGCAAACTCCTGTCAATAATGACACAGTTTTGGTGCCATCGAAGCAAACTAAATCTAGAAAGCTGACAAAAAAACTTTCGGAAACAATTGAGAGCTTTTTAAGTGATGAGGAATCCTTTGATTGTCAACCTACACTAACTTCTGCTGACTTCCTCGCCTCAAAGGCTGCTACCCAGGATCATGGTGGTTTAGTTCTGCCTCTTAGACACCAAGACTCAGAGACACTTAGTCCTGTAGCAGATGACTCCATAACCATTAGCCACAAGGACTCTTTAGAGGGTAGTCCCGTAATTGAAGACAACTCTTCCCATAAAACTCCAGACTCTATTGAGCCTAGTCCAACCAAAGAGTCCCCATGTTGCGACTCCTTAGAAGCCAGTCCCATAGAGCACCGAACCTTCCTGGCTTTTGAACCTACAATAGAACAACCCAGTGAGACGAAAGGGAACCTGACACCCTCCAAAGCCCCTGAAATTCCCCCACTCAGTTTGCGTAGTAGAATGCTCAAAGAACAGGAGGGTTATGCCGACGATGACAGTTGTGAGCAAGCATCCGTGATGACCAGTTCGGGTAAGAATCTTTTTTCTCCTGGCACACCAAATTCTGAAGAGGTAAGTTATGAGGTCAATCCTAAAACCCCAGACCCCATGATCCTGATTGTTCCCTTTAAGCCGCCAGTAATTCCAGAGGAGGCCTTAAAAGATAAGTGTGGCATGGCACTGAAGAACATTACTCCAGAGGAAGATATGTTTAAACTGGCTGCCAGAATCAAAACATTTGATGAAATGGAACAAGATTTAAAAAAAGAAAAGGAAGGAGAGTAAAAATCATAGTGACTCCTTGCAGACTTCTATAGTGTCTAACGCCGGAGATAGCAATGATTTGTTTGGAATTGCATCCAAACATGAAAAAACCTCTGTGGATTATTTTGGTTTTTAATGGGTTAAAACAACCATCAGAAATAACACGGTCTCTTGAACCGATGATTAAAGTACAACCTCCCTCTCCTTTTTTAGCAGGTGTACATACAAGCCCCCTAACAACTGAGGACATTCACCAAACCATGGCACAAAGCATGGCAGCTTCACCTGAAACAGCAATGGAAAGACCTCAGTCTGTCTCAGAAAATTATGCTAAAACAGGCCAAACAAAACAATTGACTCAAAATGAGAATTATAAAGACAATAAATCAGTTACAACAGAGCCATCACCATTGAACAAAACAATTTCATACTCCAGCAAAGTGGTAGCAAATATAACTGATGAACAAAAAGAAGAAACCTTAAAACAATCTAATAGAAGTCATGAACATTACAGTCAAGAAAAGCAAAGTGAAGCAGCAAGAAAAGTTGATTCCAAAGCCCATAATCAGAAAGAGTGTAATGTAACAGACGAGATTAAAGGTGATTACATTAAGCACGGAGGGAGCAATTTAGCAGATATTTGTAGCAACAGACAAGAAATCGATTCTATGCCAGTTACTCAAATAAAAGAGATAGTTAGGCCAGGACATGTTAGTTATGACGAAACAGAGGAAGATGATGGCGAGGAGAAACCTCCTAAAACAGAATCCAGGGGAGTCACTGCAAAAGCAGAGCAAGACTCATGGAGTTCAGTAAGAGAGGACGATGATGCCTTTGCAGCCAGAGTAAAAGCGGAAGAACAAAAGATCTTAGGGTTGGTGGTAGATCAGCAGTCCCAGGGAGCAACTCCAGATACAACCCCGGGAAGAACACCCACTGATGAAGGAACACCAACAAGTGAACAAAATCCATTTCTTTTTCAGGAGGGTAAACTTTTTGAAATGACGAGAAGTGGTGCAATAGACATGACAAAAAGAAGCTATGCGGATGAAGGATTTGCATTTTACCATATCGGTGAGCAGCCTGCTGTAGAAGAAGAAGAAGAAGGGGGTGAATCTGGCAGACTAGACAGAGGTAGAGAGAGTGAAGTTGGCTGCAAACTGTCTTTACAAATTAAAGAAGAAAGTCAAGATGAAAAAGATAAAGAGGCCACAGATTTATCTATAAGGGCGTCTGGTGACATTAATCTCAGTTCAGAAACTAAATCAGAAGCCTCAAAATCTAAAAGTTCAGGAAAGTTAGTAGTTTCTGCTACAGCCACATTCCCAGAGAAAGAATCAATAACTGGGACATTAGAAATTAATTCTGAGCATACAATAAAAGAGCAAGATATCATTTCTGATCCTGGTCAAGTCAAAAGTAAAGTCTCAACAGCTCCAAAATCAGTCTCTACCAAGCAAAACATTAAGTCATTAGGTGCATCAAATAAAGACCAGAACGAAATGACTGACAAATCTTCCCATAGGCCAGAGAAGGTGTCAGAATCTCAAAATAGAAACATTTCAAAGAGTAGCACTGCTCCCTCAGTGTCATCTTCAAGTAGGTCAAATGTTTCCCCTTCTAAAGAAGAGAAAATTAAATCTAGAATCCCTGTTAAAAGCAGCTCGCCATCTCTTAAAAGTGTGGATTCCACCAAGGATAAAAAGTCAAAGTTGCCAATAAAATCTGGATCAAGGAGAAAATCTGAGACAGACACAGGTCCATCCATAAGCCCCAATGTAATGAAGGCAACTAAGGCTAAAAGCTTTTGTGAAAGTGAATCCATCAAGAAGCCAACGAAAAAGGAGCTGGGGCGTCCAACAAGCACTGATTTGTCCAGTAAAATTAAGACAGTTCCATCAAGACTACCAGTCAGAGGAAAGCCTGGCCAGCCACTGCAGACTTCCACACCAGTAAAACAAAAAAAGCAAACCAACACAAAGACAGAGCCTTTAGAATTCTTTGAAGAAATTAGTCACGAGGCAGCTAAAGTAGTGAAACATTTGGCTCAAGTAGAAAAAGACAAGGCCGAGGCAGCTGCCTTATCTGATGAGGAAAGCAGCACTATTGATGCCTCGATTATAGAAAGTGAATCTTTGCTTGACTTGCAAACGCCTTTCCCTGAGGATCCCTTGGTTAGTACGACACAGTGGGACAACCCTTTTGAGACGCAGATGGGACAAATCCCCGCAGACAAAGTCCAAAGTCAAGGTATCCCTCATCTCTTGGTTCCCATTATCTCTTTCTCATCAACCTCAGCATCTCAGTGACGGTGCAGCCACTCTGTAACTAGTGCTTCAACTTGTCGTGATAGTCCTGACTTTTTGTTTGTGTTGGGCTGTGTCTGTCCTCTTTGAGTGTTCTAATTGACTAACATATAACAATAATAATACTTTATATGTAATCAAATTCTGATTACATGTTGATTTCTGAAATGTTAATTTGTTTGTCTGTGAATCTGAATATGCAAAATGATATGAAAAAAAAGATATAGAAACAGTGATAGCCATTTATTTTATAGCATTCCATTGAATATTTTATATTTCATAGTTTATTCTAAACAACGTCTCTTATCTATCTGTATCACTGCTTGGGGTATTTGCAGTAGATCCACAAGAAGAAGCTGATAGAAGAGAAGGACGCTTGGCTGTAATGGCTGACCACCTTGGTTTTAGTTGGTCAGGTAAGCTGTACAACTGTTTGAGAGAAAAAAAAACACTAAACACTTTGTTCCAAATTCTCCCTTTGTGACATTTGTTTATTTGGTGATGGGATTAGAAATGGCTCGAGAGCTTGAGTTCAGTGAAGAACAGATCAGTGAAATAAGAAATGGGAATCCCAACTCACTACAAGATCAAAGCAATGCACTCATAAAACTATGGAAAGAAAGAGATGGCAAAACTGCAACAGGTATGTTTACTGAATTTGTGAAATGCACATTTTCAATTGCAGCCCTTATTGGTTGGTCTAAAAGCTTAATTGATTTAATTATGTAAGTAAGTTTTGTGCCCTAACTTTGTCAACAGAGAGCACTTTAATTAGGACTCTGACAAAAATTAATCGAATGGACATTGTTCATCTCATCAAAACAAAAATCCAATCTAGTCAGGACCAGTCATCTCACACCTATGCAGAAATTGAGCAAACCATATCGTTGGATCATAGTGAAGGTGCGTGTAGTACCTAAATACGCTTTTGATGTTGGTCTATGAGAGGTTAAATAAAAACTTCACTAGTCTTTTTTTTTTTTTTTTTTAGGTTTCTCTGCCTTACAAGAGGACATGGACAGTCCCAAGTCATGTCGACAAGAAAATGTCTTTAGAAAGCCAATAGATCTTGTTGCATCTGCTGAGGATCTCTCTGGTACTGTGTCTTGTCTTAATGAAACAGATAAGAACAAGCTTAGAGAAAAAGATAATAGTTCAGAGTAAGTCAATTCTACTTTTTAATTCATTCTACGCATTTAAAAAATGCATTAATCAATTCATTAAAACAATTTTGCAGGTTGGTTGGAGCCTCGACGTATAGTGATTTTGAGAGCATTGGTCAGATGCAACATTTGCCAGGCACTTTTAAACAAGTAAGTCCATTCTTTACCCTGTACAAAGCTGTTCCCTGGAGGTTACGCTCTCAGGTTTATGATCCAGCTTACAAAGGGGTTTCTGTTACCAAAGAGTCCTCCGACAGGATGCATAAAGCTTTAACCGATACCCTGGATGACCCTCTCCAAGAACTGGGAGCAGCCGGTGGTCACAATGACGAAACCAGGCAATGTGGTGACCAGAGTGTTTCATCCTTTAAAGAAAACATTTTGATCCATAAACAGCCTCTTCTGACAGATTATGGATATACTTTGTTTGAATCTGAGAGTGCTGAAACAGATTTTGATGCATTGTCATTGGAACTCAAGCAAAACCCTCAAGATTCAATTTCATCAGATGATCTAAGTTTGACTAAGACCCATGCACTGTCATCAAGTAAACCTTATGACGCATCTGCATTTGTCCAAACTTTCCCATCAACATCACTGAAAGATTATGATTACAGTTTGCTTCCAAAGAAACCAAGTAAAACTGAAGAGTATTTAAAACAGCATGTTGAAGAAGTGTCTGACAGATTTTACAGAACACTGTTTCGTGAGGATTATTATTTACCCGAGCCAAGTGAAGAGAAGGAGGCTGTAGATACCAATAAGACCTATGACAGTAAACATTATTCAGAGAGGGAAACAGTTGGAAGAGTATATACAGAGTCTATAGGTATGTCAAATGATCAGTTTGTACCAAAGCCAACATTTCCCTGTTCAACAGATGTCCAATGCACGAAACCTGAACATCCTGTTTCAAATTCAGCCAAACTTGTAGAGTACAGACCAATTGACCCTGATTCATTAACATCCCAAGATGAGGTTAGGTCTCTGTCACCTCAGATGACGTCTGAGTGTGGTGACTACCAAGATATGATGTCTTCTGAGCATATATCATCATCCTTAGAATCACTAGTGTTCTCACCTGTTGACTCACCATTACCTTTTGAATATCGAATATCTTCACCGGATTCTTGTATGTTAATGTTAGAAAAAAGAACGTCTTCACCGGAATCTATAAGTTATGAGTGGAGTCATCTGTCTGTTGACTCTCCCTTACCTGATTTCAGGCCACAGACACCTTTGCCTACTCTTTTCAAAAGCTATTCCTCTGAGCAGCTCTTTTTAAATAGCAAAAGTCAGTTATTCCTTTCATCAGATGAGCATTTGTTGCCAGTTTCAAGATTTCCAGAAGATACCCGGTCATCTTTTCCAATTGTCACTGATGACACAAGGGCTGTTTCTCCGGCGTCTGTGATTTCCTGCCAATCAATATCTCCGGAATACAGTGCACATTGGTCTCCTGTTTCATGTGACTTTGACAGCACAGATAGCGAATTTCTGGATAATAGTTTGGAACTATCTCCTTCTGCAATCTTTTCTGAAATAAGGGCACCATCCTCACCAGAATCAACATCATCTGTTAACGAGCATCAAGGTCTTTCTCCTGATTCTCCAATACCTTGTTTTACAACAGAAGTCCAAAATTACGTGTATCCTACAAGGCAAATATCACCATCACCTCAGTCTGAAGTCTCTGACACGGACAGTGACATTTTATCATTTGATTTCCAACCAGAAAGTCGACCTTCATCCGTAGAATCATCTGCCTCTTTGAATAATCAACGATGTCTGTCCCCTGATTCACCTGTTCCCAGCTTTATTCAAACACACTGGGATTTTAATCTCACTGATAACAGCTCAAGATGTGGATCAGCTGAGTCAGGTCTCTCAGATGGTGAAAGTGAAATCGTACTGAACGCAGAACCTCAAACCAGATCATCATCTCCTGAATCATGTTCTTCTGTCAATGATGGCAAACCACTTCCTGCAGATTCGCCCGTACCTGAATTTAAAAATGTATTATACACAACTATAATTCCGTCAAGAATTTCAGAAAATTCTTCTCCAGAAATAGAGACATCTGATAGTGAGTATTCATATCATGAAACAACAATTGAACAAAGACCCGAATCTCCTGATTCTTTCGTTTTAGATTTGAAACATGATTCATTGGTCAGAGTAGATCTATTTGAAAAAGATACTCTTCAAAAGGAAAAAATGCTGAAATCAGACTTTACTCAGTTTCCTACACCAGTATTTTGCAACCGTATTGCCAAGATTTATGATCCACATTTCAAAGGAAATATCTCCAGGTCTGGTGGTTTTGATTCTTCAGATTATTCAAAATTAGAAAAGATTTCAACCTCATCGGTTGGATGTTTTAAAATGGTAGATCCTCAAGTTGAACCAGGTTCATGGAAATCAGCAGATAAAGGCAATTTTACCACCACTAGTTTGAAAACACAGGCTGCAAATTCTCTGGTATCCGAAGGTAGTAATTCACAGAATGCACCACCAACATCAAGAGGTGACAGACCATCATCTCGTGAATCATTACATAGTGAGACACAGACAGATGTTTTAATTGAATGGAATAAGCTCAGATTGTGTTCTGCAGAGTCACAGGAACCTAATAATGAAAGCAGACCACTGTCCCCAGATTCACCCATCCCTTGGTTCACCAACAGCCAATCAGATTATGTTGAATGGTTGTACAGTCAGCATATGTTACATCACTTTGAACTTGATTCAGAACAAAGGTCTAACACTCCCCAGTCGATTATTTCAGAGATAGAAAAAAGGCCACTCTCTCCAGATTCACCTGTTCCTCAGTTTTTTGAAGAATATGTAGAGGAATCCTTCATCCGGGGCATGGAATGTAGATCATGTTCACCTCAGTCACTGTACTCAGACAATTCAGAGCACCAGGAGAGCCTTAAAGACTACAGACTAGAGTCCCTTAAGTCTATCGCATCAGAAACTGACAATAAGACTTTATGCCTAGAATCATTAACTGGATGGTGTCCTGGATCTTCTGAACATTCTACATTTTTAAAATTAACTAGAGGAATTTCACCAGAGTCATTTGCGTCTATGAATGAAGATCGACCCTTGTCTCCCGACTCACCTATTGCACATTATTTCCCAGAAGTCAGTGAATTAATTTCTCCTTTATATCATTGTTCTTCGTCCCCCGATTTTCAGTTTTCGGAAGAGGAACGTGAACTAAACTTTTTTGAACTTGCACCTTCTCCAGATCAATCAGTATCAAGCAGAGAATGGAAATATGACTCTTTATTGCCAGATTCTCCAGTGCCTCAGTTTTATTGCAACCAGGTTGAACCAACATTCATTTCACGTTGCAGATCCTCTTCACCCGAATCAAACCTTTCTGAAAATAATCTAGAATCAGATAATTCTATAGATCTGCAGAATGCTTTTGAAAGGTCTTCATCTGATTTTATCACATCTTTCAGTGGAAACCCACCTCTTAATTTTACACTAACACAGTTTTATGAAGATGAGACTGACTCTCCTCAGTCGGTCGTATGTTCTCCTGACTCACCAGTTCCTCAGTTCAACCCAGTTTTACATATTAGTACTTTGGTGACACCAAGAAGTAGATCATGTTCACCTTCATCTCTGTGTTCAGAGAAGACAGAACCTGAAGCTTACCTAGAAGAGTTGTTCACTTTGGAAGAACGACCAGATTCCCCATATTCTATTCAATCGGAATTGGAGCAAAGATTCCTTTCCCCGGATTCCTTGAATGAATGGCGGCCCATGTCACCTGAATCTGTAATGTTTTTCAAAGAAATAAGAGCATGTTCACCGGAGTCAAATTTATACCTGAATGAGCAGGGTCATCTTCCTCCAGATTCACCTGTCCCTCAGTATTTCCCAGCAACTTTTGAATCACTTTCTCTAACAGACTGGTCTTTGTCCTTTGAATCTCCATTATCAGAAGAGGACTGTGAGCTAAATGTTTTAACAGTTGTGTCTTCTCCTGGTCCAATTGAGACTTACCATTTTAAGTCCTTATCACCAGATTCTCCAGTGCCTCAGTTTTGTCCATTTCAAATTGATTCATCAATGGCAGGATGTTATCGGTCCTTTTCCACAGAGTCAAATCTATCTGAAACACATGTATTTGATGACTCAATGTTTGACTCCTGTAGTTTTTCGAACGAGTCACTCTCGTCATTTACTGAACATGAACCATTGTCACCTGACTCACCTGTTCCTGAATTCGCACCTTCTCAAGGATTATTTAGTACTACAGAAATGGGATCCTTGTCAGAGTCTCCACAATCAATCTTGAATGATGAAAATGATTTATATCTGTCCAACTTTAGTTTAGCTGAAATTCCAGACTCATCTGAATCTTTAGAGTCAGGAAGTTTTTGTATGTTGTTTCCTGATTCACCTGTACCTCAGTTTGATTCCATATTCCCTCATAATGCATTTTCAGGAAATGAGACAGGAAATTTCACAGTTTCAGGAAATGGTTCATTATCACCTTCGTCAGAGTGCTCAAAAATATCGGAATTTTCTTTTGAAAACCTTACTAGAATGTCTTCCCCTCACTCAAATGGATCTCTAAATGAATGGAGACCACTTTCTGCTGACTCACTTGTTCCACATTTTTTTGGATATTCAGTTGAGCCAAGATCAATGGTAGAATGTGGCTTGTCTTCACCTGTGTCTGTATCACCTGATATAGAATGTGAGTCAGAATTTGGTGCATTTAAAACAGATTATACCGAAACCCATTTGACTGATTTAATGGCTTCCTCACCAAGCTCTGACACATCCGTGAACGAGTTAAGTCAGTTTCCACCCGACTCTCCAGTTCCACATTTTTTCAATTCTGTCCTTGTGTCAGACTCTTTAAATGATTATATGTCATCTCCTGAGTATGATTTGTCAGAGGATGAACATGAACTTAACGTTTTCACTTCAGCAGATTCACTTGATTCCTCTCCACCTGATTCACCAATTTGTCTACCAGATTCTCCAGTACCTCAGTTTTACACCTCTCACTTTGAACCAATAATAAGCTGTTGTTTTAGGTCGTTCTCTTCTGAATCAATTGTTGCAGATGAATACACAGAGAATATATTTGAGAAACCAATTCTGGATTGTAGGAGATACTCACCTGATTCAACCATATCAGCCAATGAAAACAGACCACTGTCATCTGATTCACCTGTTCTGGAATTCACATCATCTATCAATGGAAAGAAGAGTCCACCAAATTTGGATTCAATTTCCATAAACTCAGTACCTGTCCGTGAATCTCCAGACTCTATTACATCGGTGGATAGTGGCAGACTCTTATCTCCAGATTCACCGGTCCCTCAGTTTTCGTGCATCCATTACAACGCTGCAATCATGTGTCGGTCCGTATCCACCGAGTCATTGTTATCAGATACAGATGATGAGTTTTTTCTCTTACAATACACAGATCCAAGACCCTCCTCATCTGAATCAAGAATGTCTGTGAATGAGAAACGATCTTTATCAGCTGACTCACCCATTTATGACTTCAGTTCGCTAGTGGAGGTTTCTGTCACTCAAAACACCAAACTCAGATCATCGTCTTTGGAGTCATTAGCATCTGATCCAGAGCCTCACATCAAAAGCCTTGGAAGTGAGGATGTTTCATGGACTGGAAGTAGACCTTTGTCTCCAGAGTCAGGTGAACTTTCACCTATTTCCAGATGTTTTGAAATGAAACATAGTCAGATCTTTGATAATGGTCACTCTGGATTACATGACACAAAAGCATCAAACCACTTGATTAATAGCTTATCTACTGAGAATGTGAGAACGGTGCCTCAGTATAAGCTCGTGTACAAAGCTGTTCCCTCTGTTTTGATTTCTCACGTGCATGATCCTCAATACAAAGGAGAAACCTTTTGTTCAAAACCAGGAGTGTTTGAGTGCATCTATTGTATCAAAACTTGTCCTGGAGAAAGACTTTCGCCTGATTCATTGTCAGGATCTTCAAGTTTATATGAATGTCTACTGGATATGTCTGAAAGAAGAGTCTCCTCACCAGAATCCTTCACATCCGTAAACGAGTACCGTCAGCTCTCACCTGATTCACCTTTTCCGGAGCAAAGACCATCAAATTCATGTGGATGGATTTTATCAGAAAATCGACCATCGTCTCCTGAATCAGTTTTCTCTGTGAATGATTATCAAAAACTTTCACCTGACTCGCCTATAGCAGAATACACACATTACTCGTTTCAGATTTATGATACAATGGAGGATAGTGGTGGCCCGAGGAACCAAGTCATTTCAATATCTCCTTCATGTCTTGTTCAGAGTGAGTCAGTTAATCCGGATTTTGAGTTATTGCACTATGAGATGCTGGATTGGATGTCTGAAACTAGACCTTTATCATCCCTATCAGGTACATCAGACAATGACTCTTTATCCTCATCATCTCAAACATATGGGTTTGATTTAGAGTTAAGAAACCCATCTCCGGAAGCACCACTGGAATCAATTGAAAGTATCAGTTCAGAATCCTTCTTTTATGAATCATTTGACACACCAGATTCCTTTGTCTCATGTGAGTATCTGGATTTTGAGGATGATCCTGTATGGACATTTTCTGGCATTAGTGAAGATCGGACATCTCCCCAGTCTTTTTTGACAAATTCTTTGGGACTTGATCATTTTGGAGTTGAACGCAAGTCTACAAATAAAGAGAAGATAACTATTTTCAGGGAAAAACAGAAAGAACATTCTGGAGAAGACACTATACAGAACATCTTTCTTAAAGATCAGAATTACAGGGAAAATGAACAGGAAGGTGAAGTTGTTGAAAAAGATGCACTTCAAGAATTCAAGCATAGGGTAAGATTGAGCATGCAGATGTGAGACTCAAGATTTGGATTTAAGGAATGCTCAGTTGCAACAATTGAATTTCTTAACTCTGCATCTACGACACATGACACTTACTTGCTTGAAGAGTTTGTAGTGTGTAGTGTACTACAGTAGTAAGGTTGTGAGATTTTTTCTTTCCTATTTTTATAATATTCCCTCCATGAGCGAAATACAACATACGAGAGAGAGAGAGAGAGAGAGAGAGAGTGTGTGTGTGTGTGTGTGTGTGGGTGGGTGATTTATAAGTAGGTATACCAGTGCCATTGCTAGGAGGGTGCGGGGGCCGCACCGGGTGACACCAATCACAGTGGGTGACACCAAAATGAAAAAAATGCAAATTTGACAGAGCAGACATAGCTTGAGCCTCTATCGAGTTGGTTTCAGTATTCATAATCGATCGTAGATTAATACAACAAGAAGGTCTTGTGAGCAGGAGGCCACGTGATCATCATCGTCTGCTTCTCGTATTTGCATAAAGGCCCGGTCACACAGCCCTCCGCGTCCTGATCGCGACCCAATCGCGTCGAAAATATGGTACCCGCGAAGCAGACGGCGTTAAACGTGAAGAGGACGCAATGGAGACGTGAAACAAGCGCATTTAACACACGTTTACACGCTGCAGGAAATTTTGACGCTGTGGTCTGGCGGAAAAAAAAATTTTGGGCTGACCAAAAATTCGGCCGGTATATAGACGCTGTACTGACGCGGGCGCGGTTGAGATGTGGTTACACGCAGTAGGACTGGAAAATTCTGGAGGGGGGCTGTGACACCATGGCTTTACCGCACCACTGCATTGGACCACTCATAGGTGTGGTTTTTGTTTGCATTTTAAGTGTGCCTTAATAAATGTGCCTTATTGTCCAAAAATATGGTAACTAATCTAATAATCTAACCAAACTAAATATATAAATATTACATTTTAGGCCTATTTGTGCTGTCATCATAAAAAAAAAAACATTTTTTTTTTATTTTACACAGGACAGTTTCTCAAAGGACATTCATTTTAAGCCTCAAGAAAAAGATTTAGTTCTGGAAAGACTGCAAGAACAAAAGTTGGCCAGAGAGTTATCAGAACGCTCATATTCAAAAAATTGTGTGACCTGTAAACCTGAGCCAGACTCGTCGACCTGGGCTTTAGAGGCCAGCAAATCCGCTCCTGCCAGAGCATCTGAAGCATCTGTGCCACCATCTTCTGCACAACAGAGACGTGTCTTCACCTTTCATCCTAAAGATTCTCACAGAAGGATTGCGCCAAATTTAACGGATTCTGCTATAGATTTGAATCTTACATCACCTGATTTGTTTTCAAAATCCCTAAAGACACTACCAACAGATATTCAAGTTAATGATTTAGCTCTGAAATCATCACTAGTTGAAGATAATGTAGAATGCTCTCCAACAAGAGAGTCGGCAGCTACGCAGTTTCCATCATCACATTTGGTTCTGGATCAGCCTGAGTCAAGCATAAGTTCTGAATCCTGTCCGCTCGTAGCTATTAGTAAACCGTGGGAAGGTTATTTGCAGCCTCAGCCAAAGCTAGAAGCTTCTGTGGTCATTGATGTCGACTCTCCACTTTACAGTTATGATTTTAAAGCCAGACCAAGACCGGTTCATACCGAAAGCATTGAGTCAGATGTTGAATTTTTTGACTGCCATCAAACATTTTCTGATCATTCTGAACCCGAGGTAGATGTTTCGAGTGCAGTTTATCGAATTGAAGATTCAAGCAGTCCAGAATACATGACCTGCATCCCTAAACTTAGAGATAACCCTGCAAGCAAAGATAGCCGGCCCTTATCCTGGGAAAGTGAGGAGCTTGATTTGCCGATAGTAGTTGAGCCCGAGGATGAGTACGGGGAGATAGTCGGTGACAAGGTCTTCAGTTACAGTTATGAAGGTGAAAAATCTTTTGCCGAGGAGCTTCCGCCTAGGCAGGGTTCACGTTTTGAAGATGATGATGACTATCTTGGGAGGGTAAGCCACATAGCATGGAGCGTGAAACTACTTTGCACTTTTTTTAATCAGGGTATAATGTATAGCTAGATTCAGCACATACTAACACATTAGATGTTTCAGTAGAAAGGCAAAGTTTTGTGAAGTACAGTGTCTAACCCATCATGATCTCCAAAGGTTGAACCAGAAAAATGGCCGCTAACTCTTGTTTTCGCCTTCTGCATGCTTTGATGAATTCCCCAGTTATTCAGTGTCTTCACTTTTATAATGTTGCAGGTGTGTTCTAGCAAACACTGCAGAGAATTAACTTGAATAGTTAAACGCGGCGTGTGCTGTGCCTTGGCATGGGGTGACGTGCAAATAAACGAAAGATCATTTATAATTGACTTTGCTCAAATCTAACAACCTTTAGGAGATAGCTGAGGAACTAGGTTTGCTGTCTGATAGCTCAGAAGAAGAGGTTTTGACCACCAGGGTGGTTCGACGGAGAGTTGTGATTCAGGTTTGTGCACATGAGCTGGAGTTTGTGGACCACAGGTTTCAATGTGAGAATTGTAAACAAAACTACAGTATAAGGACTCTTTGTATCATGTCAAGGTGGCATTTTACAAAAATTAAAATCATGAGATAAACAATCGTATAGAAGCATTGTTCATTTATACAGTCCTATCCATACTCTGTCTAGTTGAACTCTAATAAACATAATTTATAAATGAATATCCGATCCGTAATAAAAGGTGAAATACAATCATTAAGCATGTGATAAAGATGCTATTACATTAGGACTAGTTTTTATAGCAGTAAGCATAGTATTAACTATTTACTACTACTAATAATAAGAGTATTTGTAAGGCGCTTTTCACAGTTTTAACTGTCTCAAAGCGCACGTGTGAACATGTAAGGGAATTGTTGCTTTTTATTCATTTGATCGTCTGGTTGTTGGTGTTTAAGTAAATGACTATGATTATCACAATGACTATGACAAGACCTTGACCAAGACAAAGACCTAATGACTACTATTGCGATGGACAATGCTTTGTAAATTAATGATGTATTATTTACTGATGCTTAATTAATGATTCATAGCATGTAATGTTATTATATAAAGTATTACTGATATTGCTAGCACATTGAGTTTTGGTTCTGTGTCCTTCAGGGTGACGAGATGCCTGAGATCCCACCTCAGACGGTCACAGAAGAGCAATACACCGACCAGCACGGTAACATGGTGGTCAAAAAGGTAATTGTGGTAACATTTTTTACTTACTACAACTAATTCGTCATTTATAAAGCATATTTCCTACATTCATAGACGTTTTATAGAAGTGTATAAAAGCTACTTACTAATGTCTAAAACACATTAAAAGGCTTTTTTGCGTTAAATGCATCTACATAACATGCTTCGTTATTACATTTTTTTCTGAATATTGATCAGAAAATTAACCATTTTAGGCATTTAATTTAAAATTTGAATTTTTAATCTGATTTAAACAGCGCATTTGTCTTTATTTTGACTTTTAGTTCTATTAAAAAGTAAAGTGAGTGAGTTTGTCAATATGGCCATTATCAGATGGAAAGTGTGCTCTGTCTTTAACTACTCAGTGAAGTTACTCTCACCCTGAGCAGTGGGCAGCCTTAAGCAGTGGAACCTGAGGNGACAGAGGTTCGAATCCCTCTCCGGCTAGTTCTGCAACTCAGTGCGCCTGGGCACATCCACAGTACTAAAACATAAGAAAGCTTAACTATAAATGGCTATTATCAAGTCTCTGAGGACCAACAGAAATGAAATTGTATAAATATAAATGTTTTAGCAATTTGAGAAAGAGACACAATTGATGAATGCACTCATCGGTGTAAGAAGAACTGTGAGCTCAACTCGTCTAAAGAAAGGTTTAACAGTCCTTGTCTTTTATTCCACACAGATAACAAGAAAAGTGATCCGCAAGTTTGTGTCGGCAGACGGAGTAGAGAGACAGGAAGTGATGTTGGAGGGGACGCAGCAGGAAGCTGTCACGGTTGATGAAGCTGACAGTTTCTCGAAGGTGGTGAAGAGGACTGTGGTGCGGAGTGGAGGAGATAAGACAGAAGTAACTTGCTCTTATTATCACAATAAATGACAGTTTTGTATGACCAGACATCTTCAAAATGCACAACCAACAGCTCCATGTCCAGCTCTTGCAGATGTTAGACGTGGCCCGCTGTTTTATTTCTACTTTTATTTATTTAATTCCGTCCATTTGAACGACAATGTTCTAACTGTACACTAATATTAGAGT
>SOMO01000128.1:434646-452204 GCA_028128575.1 Paedocypris carbunculus
CATACATTGGGATCGAGTGTTTCCTCATCAGCTCCGGGTGCACTATTCTGTGTCTTATCATTGTTCTCAATTTGTTGCAACTGTTCCTGTTTCGCTTCCTTCTCAGTAGCTTTCTTTTGAATTTTCTTGCGTCTTTTCAGCTCACTAAAGGACACAGAAGAAAAAAACTGTTAAATTACGTTTGAAACACTGCAAACGTGTCATCAACAGTGTGGTGATTTTTATATAAGGTTTCAGTGACAAAAGGTTGGTGGTCTTTGCATTCATTTAAAACACTACCAACCTTTTGTCACTTATCCAGTGATTTCCTTGCATGGGTAAAAGCAGGGTTTTGTAGCGGGGCAAAGTGAACATCTGCACCCTTAATTCTCGCAGTCTGCATATTCTGAACAGAGTCAACATCATGGAAATATCCTATCTGATAAACCGAGAAAAATTAAAGGTCAGCTGTAATGCATTCTGTACATATGGTGTTACACAGAACATCCGCAGAATGTCCAGATTTTGTGAAAATGATTCTGACAAGGTTTATTTTCTGTATAGATCTAAGCTAAACTGGACAACAACAGGGTGACATCCAGATCCTGTTGATGAAAAAATGACCTTGGCAGGTGAGTTGGAATTGAATTGAAAAATCCTTTATTAGTCCCACAGCGGGAAAATTTCACGTCACAACAGCAACAACAAATCCGAACAAATAAATAAACAAACATCACCATAACGCACTGCACACATCATAACAAACAAACAAACACAGACCATAAGGACTGATTACAATGGTTTATGATTTTTACCATAAGTAAAACAGTGAAACAGATGGACATTTCTCTCAGGTGTGATATATAGCAGTTCCAGTTATAAAACGGTTTATTTTCAACTTTGCTTTTAAGTTGTTGCGCAATTAAACCGGTTCAGAACTTACGAAACCACTGATCCAGATTTGTACATACTTTAAGTGAGTCACATATAATAACTATCAATAACTAATAATATATATCTAGTTTTGATGAGTAAAGTGAGCATGACTACCAGAGATACCTGGAGTTTGACAACTCGTGCATCACTTGGTTTTGTACTTTATGATAAACAAAGCCTCAACAGAACGACTCTTACAAGAATCTGATTTAGGGGCAAGTAGTAAATCTCACACAGTGAACTTTGCTCATATCGTTTCATGAGAAATGCAACAAGAGACCTTAATTGGACTAGTCACAGTCACGCTCTTACGTTATTTAATATCTAACTTGTATCGAACGTTTAAGCACAAAGAGTATGCGTACAATCCAGTAGAAATGAACACAAGAAACGGTGATTAAAAGAGTTAAAAAGGTGACAAAACGTGTGTGTGTGTGCGCACGCAGTATTGTATTAACAGTATTTTTAAAGAAAAGCATTGTTTGACTTAGAAGGAACCCCAAAGTAGGCAATATAGCAAAAAATTCTTCCCACTTGGGAGTGAAATAAAAAAAATACACGTTGCTTTTTTTGTCCTATATACAAAACCAAGGTGTGAAACTGTTTCAGGATTAAAGATAATGTTGCGCTTTGTGCCTTTGACGAGGATTGTTCAACATTTCTCAAGGATCTCGATATTGATAATGAATGGCGTTACAGTTTAGCTACAATGGTAGTATAGAACTTAACACAAAATCACTTCACGACGCCTTGATTATTATGAATATACTGTATAATATATTACAAATATATCAAAATGCCGTATTACACGTTTAAAAGACATTTGAATCAATACATATAGAATATGAATGTATTTGTTGGAAACAAACCCAAATGATTTTGTGAAACTAGCCTCTCTCAATTCAATATGCATATACCGTTAAAATGAATATAACAACAATTTGAAAATAATAATCACGCATGTCTAGATCTAAACACGTTGCCTGTCTCGTTGACCAATGTGCGTATGCGAGATGGCGGAAATACAGAGTAAAATAAAAATGCACGTACTTTTTACTGAGCTTTTCTTCTTCACCCAAAACTCCGTCAGCCATCTTCACGCCGACACCGAACAGGAAAGACAAGATTGTTCCTTGCCGGAACGTAAGAAGACAGACCTGCCACACAGATTTCAAAGTAAAAGCGTTATTTCGAGCCACAATAAAATCTTTACACCTCGCAATTGGGTCTTTTTGACACTTTAAATGCGTTTTATAGTTGTACATACCAAAATTACTTTTATACCTCCTTTGCGAACTTGTTAAATGCAATCTCTAAGTGACCACTAGTCACTATAAGTGTCTCTGGTCACCACTGCTGTAATTTGAACAAATGTGACATCATTTTATGGCAAGCCCTTTTACCTTTTAACTTTCACTGCGACTTCACTGCAACTAAAAATTGTCTATTCGTACCTTATTTAAAGATCCCTATACTCTCTAAATATAGTAAATAACAACTCAAATTAGATATATATATCTGTGGAGACATTAATAAAAATATCTTCAAACACATCACGGTGTGCATCCATTTACAAAGCGAGGAATTATCTGTCTTGAGAAACACATCAGAGGAGTTTCAAGTAATTTCTAAAAAATAAATCTACTATAAACAGAACTAAATGAATTACACAATATACAGCCAGGTTTGTTTATTTATTTACACGTTTAGTTTTTTATGTACAGGTATATGTGTATTTTCCTCTCATACAAAGCTGGTATAAGATCTTACTTATTTGCGAGACTAATCATGTTAAATGTTAAGTGACATAAGACATTATAATTAATAAGAGTTATAGATAAGAGTTATAACTTCACATTCAGAAAACATCACGAGTTTGAACACGAGCGCAATTTATTAGATCATGATGGTTAGAACTTTTTATTTGCCAAGTTGATTAAACCTTTATGATTAAAAAATCTGAAGGGTTTGTTCCTGTTATCAAAGCAAGACTTCAGCACAAAACTTCCAATGTTCTGGAGAGAATGGAACTGGAAGCCATCAGTGACTTTTCATAGAGAAAACCTTGACACCCCTGAACTTCTGGCTCAGCATCAATTGTTCACCTGGAGATAAGAAGAAACTCAGACAATCTCACTCTGCATAAGATGGATGTCTCTAAAAAGAAATGGTGTTGGCTTAACATCGGTAAAGATCCAGGGTAAAACTTGCTAAAACAACCACGCTAATTTTCTATTGGATGACTTAGAGCAGTTTAGATTTGACTTGCTCCGATGAACAAGCGTCCCAATTAATTGTATATCATGCTGTATATTATACAAAAACGCATTTTTCACACATTCATACATTTACATACAATTTCTATACCACTAAAGCACCATTGATACTTGCAGCTATTTTTTATTTTACTTGGTGTTTTACATCTCATTCAAAAGTATAAAAGATATATACTAAAATAAGTANCAGGGGAGACCACGTACTGCCATAATTTATGCAGTTGAGATTCCTAGATTTGCGGAACTCGCAAAAGTCTTGCTCTTCTGGATGATGAACCACCTTCTGGATGTTTTGTCTCCTGCCAGGTACTTGTAGAGTTTTGTAGAACATCACAGTAAATGCCATTACTCCATTAAGTATTCAGTTGAAAAGAGCACTGTCAATGCAATTGCAATGTCAGATGCATTGCCATCTTATGCACGTGAAATGCGGCTCATAAACCACATGTTCAAAAAGTAGCTAATAAAAGTCAGAGTCAAAGAAGCCTTTTATTTTAAAAAATATTTCTGACTAGTCAGCACTGCTGTAATTTGGACAAAACCTTCACTTAAAACGTTTATGCAAAACAATGCATGCTTAACTACAATTTGACTGCTTTCAGGATGCTTGTCCTGACAACATTTATTAAAAGCAAAAAAAAAAAAAAAAAAAAAAAATGGAGAAAAGAAAGGACAGAAGGGTATTTACAGTATGTGTCCTACTGATCAATTATTTAAAACAGCTGGATGACAGGCAAACACATGATAAGAAATGTTACTATACTGAAGATTAGAATTCTAATGCGGTGCTTTTTAAATGCAACAACTATAAGCCAAATCGAGCTGGTGTCCTTTTTGGAGTCATCGGCGATTCCTCCCTCCTTCCTGGTGTGCAGATCTTTACTGACCTGTTCAGAATAATAAAAAAAATAATGATATTGATTCAGGAAAACTGATAAGTCAGACATAAAAGTGAAGTAAATTCAGAGCAATGTGATTATAAATAAAATAAAAATAAATAAATAAAAAAATAAATAAATAAAAAAAAGCTCCCTTTTTAAGAGCAGTAAGAGATGTTGCTGTACCTGATACTTCCCAAGTTGCTTTTTCTTTCTTGCTCTTCTTTACGAGCACGAATTTGTTCCTGAGCCAGAGACATTTCCTCCTCCATGTTTGAGACTTCCTCTTTGGCTCGCTTTCGGTTTTCCTGAAAGGCATAGAGTGAGAAACCACTTCGGAAAAATAAATAATATATATAAACTACTGAATGCAAAATGAAAAAAAGCTGCTTTTTACATGTCTGCTTTTTCCAGCATGTTTGATGCTATAGAACATGGGTCCCAGCTCCGCAAGCCACTCCCCGTCCACAGCCGTCACACACTGCATGTACTCCTGCAACACACACCAGTACACATTTAAATGTATGTACATATTTACAATGTTATTATAGATTTTGCATAATGGCTGTCCTCAAAGGACCGGATGTACTGTAACTTATAAATGTAATCAAATTATTTATTAATTTATAATTCAATTGCAGTTGGGTAGAAAACCAGTTTGTTTGTTGCTCTAACATAAATCCTTTTCAATTTTGCCAGCTTATGAAAACTCTCCAAGAGAATAAAGAAAAACAACACAACTAAACTGCAAAGAACACGTATTACACACATGTAGCATTTTACAAAAAAAAGGCTGCACACAGCCTTTCATCCAACTGATGTATTGACGACAACAATTTGTCTGCATACACACATAAGACCTGCAAACGTTAAAAAATTACAACAGAACACACCAAGTGGAATATCTTAATGTAATTTCACTCATTTCTACGCTTACTCGAGTATAAAAGTCATACATTTGATGGTTAATGGGACGACTCTAGACTTCATTCAGTTCTATGGGTGTGTTGCCAGATACAAACATGGTGGCAAGCACAAATTGTGGATTTATTTGCAAATCAAATTTGTGACAGTTCAAATCAACTGTAAAAGTTCCCAACAAATGCAATGAGCTCCACAAATATGAATGATGTTTATAGGAGATCATTCCTGCCCTAACGGTTCATAGTTGTGTTTAAACAAATGGAGATTGAATTGAATTGTTTGAATTGTACATATGTATCTTCGTGTAAAATTTAGGATTAAAAAAAATATATAAATTAATAAAAAAGTTGGCTCTCAAAGCAAAATGTTTGTACACCACTAGCCTAATCAAACCAAACTTATGGTGGTAATGTATCCGACTCCAGAAACTGCTTCTTGAAATTATTTCTAATAACAAATGTACACATCGCTGAAATAATAAATGTACACATTGCATTCTTTGTCTTTTCATAATCACAGCCATTTACTTGACACCAACAACCAGACAATCAAATGAGTAAAAGCAACAATTCTCTTACATATGACACACGTGCGCTTTGAGACGGTTAAAACTGTGAAAAGCGCCCTACAAATGCTCAGAACTTGAACTTGAAATACTAAAATTACCTTAGTGGTCATGACCAGCTCGTGGTAAATGATGTAGTCTGGGGTGTAACCCATTCCAAACAGAGAACTGGTGGGATGCAGATGGCAGGGCATGCCAGTCCTTACATTAACATACTCCCCAATCCCCTGAAGACAGAATTACATTTTAGACAAAAATGTTCCAAAGTGTCTTCTGAAATCAAGTGTCCATGTTATCCTTTACCTTTAATTTAGCGGCCTGGTGGAAATATGCAGCACAAATGCATTTTCTAATTACATCCCAATCTGAGCCACAGGATATAAGGTTGATTTTCTGCTGTACCATTATGTCTTTCAGCTGCGATCGGACCTCACGCACCTGTGTAATATGCAAAAAAAAAAAAAAAGAGAAAAAAAAAAACATTGTATTTGTTATGAATTTTATTTCAGAAAGGAAACAAACAAATAGCTGGGCATGTTAATACCTATATATTGACCTTTTAATTCATAACCATCATTCAACATTGATCATCAAAAATGTTTAAATGAACAATATGCTTTCAAACATACCTTGCGCATGGCTTTAGTATGAATAAAGTGATCATTACACCAGATGCTGGAGTAATTGTTGTTCTTCCACTGGAGGTAAACATTGAGGAACGTCAGGTGATCACTCTCAGGCACGGAGAACTTCTCTCTGACCTGGTCACTTTCTTCCTCTCGACCCTATGAAAGAAAGAAGCAGCTTTACCTTCTTTGAAAAGCAGAATAGACAAAAGGAAAAGGGTTAAGAAAATACAAAGTTATACAAATATAAATTGTTATTCAAATGAGTTATTACTGCATACATTTAAAGAAAACAGCATTTCGTTAGTAAAATATGCGTAATGTCAAATATTTTTCTTTTGCTTAAAAATGTTCAAAACCAGTACTGCCGATGAAGTCGACTTCTTTTTTTTAATCAAATGCTCTTTACAAAGTGTTTCATGATCATTTCATACCTTACATTTAAATTTAATGACTTTACAGTCATTCTAGAAGATGTTTTTATCCAAAGTGAACAATTCATACAGTTGTAACAGTGAAAAGCAATATAAACAATTGATTTGAAATGAACGATTCATGTGCGTTTCAAACGTGTGACTGTTTTGGTGCATTTAAGTCTTTGTGTTGGGTGTGTGAGAGAATGTGTGTGTGTGACTGTGTGTCTAAACATTGAATGGCTCTCCTCTCAGCTGCGCTCAGGAAAACGCTTTCGTTCCCTGAGAGCAAACACGGAGAGAATGAGGAGAAGCTTCTTCCCGCAGGCCGTACGGAGTCTAAACCAGGGTGTCCCAGCACCTTCCACCGGAAATGTCTCTCTAACAAGATGACTGCACTTTAATCATCACTGCACTGTTCACTTTACCTGGATACTGGACACTTTTACTTTAAACGGTCACAACCCTTACAATACTTGCTGGATCACAGAGTCACTTTTTAGTCACCACTTTAAACCGAGTCACTTTTTAGACACTTTAAATTGAGTCACTTTTGTAAAAATCTTCAACTCACTTCGGCGTTCAGTTGTACTTTTTTATCTCGGACATTTATATTTTTATTCATATTTCATATTTTATTTTCATATCTTGTTTTTATTGTATTTCTATTGTTTCTTAACCTTTTTGGTATTTCCATTGCACATTCTGAATAGCATATTTTATCTTTATACCCCGTTTTATCGTATTTCTATTCATTATCTTTTTATTGTATTTCCCCCCTTGCACATTTTGTTGTACCTCCCCCCAGGTTTAATGCTGGAACGACCAAAAAAAAAACACATTCACTACGTTGTACCACGTATAATTTGTATGTGACGAATAAAATTTGAATTTGGATTTGATTGGATCCAAACAGACACCTAGACAAGAGTCCGTTGAGCACATTTCGCACAATATTGTGATCTGAAAATGATTATATACTGTACCTTTGGCCGGTAAAAGATTGATGGCACTGACAACATGGACACAATAATGAGAATGTCAGCGCTACATCCCATGTCACAAGACACAATCAGCATTTTAGACAGAGCTGGATCCAGGGGAAACTCCACCATAAGCCGACCAGTGGGAGTTAGAGCTCCTGTGGAGACAAAAAACAATTGTAATTGCAAAAAAGCCAAAACCAAAATCTGTGTTTTAAAAAACACTGTGATATAAAATTTGAGATTGATTCAAATTTTCTGAAGCTCTGAATTTTAAATCAACTACATAACTGATAGTAGCGGTGGCAATGGAGATTAACCAGTACTGTGTTGTGTTATGCCAGAACATTCATTTTGGCATAATAAATGTACTTAACGTTGATTAATAATGCTAATCAAGGCTAAATGATTATCTAGAAGCACCCTTCTTCTTCGTTCAACACCTTTCCAGTGACACAATAAAATCATTTTTTTATTTTTTGTGACAAGTTAGAGAGTGTACAATGTGTGTAATAGAACATTTTTGTCAAGCATGGAGCGTAGATTTTTGCTGGTCTGGCTGTAGTACTTTCAAAAGATCCTAGTTTAATAAAATATAAATCAAGTACTGTTATTCCACATATAAATTCTGTAAACTACATTTATGACTGTCTAATACAGCTGAGAAACCTGTGATCAATATAACATTTTCAAGAAGCCAACTTGTTGCTATATATTGTTATAAAAAGTTTTTGGAGTTGATGCACTAAACGATGCAGATGCTATAGCTGATTTCATGATATTTTTATTACAATGTAATGCTACCAAGTAGTAAATCAAGAAATGGTCAAGATATAACAGCCTAAAAATCAATTGTTACACTTAACAACAAAATACTAGTATGGTTTATATATGGTCAAGCAGAGAGGTTTGTTTTCGGTATTGATGTCAATTGTGCAAATTAGCAAAAAAAAAAGAAAGAAAAAAAAAACAATGATAAGAGAAAATAAATATGAGCTCAATTTTCTATACAAATAGTTGTAAAGGTTGATCAATTTTTGAGCAGCTGACACCAAGCGTTGTACAGCTGGAGATGGTCATTCAACAATGATCATGTCTGGTTCCAATGTGGCAGTGGGCATGGTTCGAGTTTGGGCATGATTGGTTATGTGATTCAAAAGTTATAATCATGTTTAATCAAAAGTTTAGTAAATGTTACAAATTATGAACAAGAAAAATGCTTTATATTTATTGGGTGAAAAAAAAAAAAAACGACTAGTTTGTTGTTGATTATGATGCAAACATATGATGGAAATAACGACAATATTGAGGGTAATTTGTGTGCTTACAATTATTTTACAAGATTCTAATAGTTTGCCATCAAGAAAGTGAACGTAGAAACAAACATCTCATGGTAGTGTTTTTAAAAAAATGAGTTACCTGTATTATCAAGAGCTCCCAAAATCCACAGTTGGTACATGGAATTAAGCATGTTGTCTTCAGGAGGTGGGTCCATAAAATGAAAGAGCAGCAGGTCTTGCACTCCTAGGGACTTCAACAGCAGTACCACGTTTGCTAGGTTAGTACGCTGGATCTCGGGAATAGTGGTGGTGAGCATTTCGTTTTTGAATGCACTTTGAGTATATAATCTGAAGAGGGAGACAAAGTACAAATAAAAAGTTAAACTTTTAACTTTTAAAAACTTGCTAAAACAGACAATAACTAAACAACAGAACAAAAAAAAGCATATAAAGTGTCAAATAAACAGACTATTACTTGAACGTTTTCAATTTCTTTTTGTATACATGTTATATATGTACTCTAAATTGCATTGATAGCCTTCAGTCTCACTAAAAAGAGGCCTATGAACAACTACATCTAACAATTCTTGCATAAAATCGTAAGGCACAGAGAAAATGGCAATTCCAAAAAACCTAATGTAAAAAAAAAACTATAATGGAATGTACAAACATTCTGTACACTGAACAATGAATATTTCACTTTATAGTATTTATTTATAATACATTTTATGGACGTTAATGCAGCATGCATTTGCACTTTAAAACTATTTTTTTCATATTATTCTATCATTGTAACATATTGCATTTCTTGTCTTGCCACGCCAGTACGTTGTACTTTGCACTGTACGTTTGCACTTTCAGGTGTTTGCACCTAAGCTTTTCTCTCACCAACGATCACACATGGTTGGTGATAATAAAAGTGATTTGATACTGATTAAAGAATAAGTAAAAATAAGCTGACTGCGAGATGAAGTGGCAGGCTTTACCGGTAACACTGTCCTGGTCCTGTTCTGCCAGCTCTACCAGATCGCTGATTGGCATTTGCTTGACTTATAGGATACACTTGGAGGGCATCCATGCCAATACGTGGATTGAAGACCTAACAAATGTATTTATTAGTATTATTACAGATCACGTTCATATCATGTAAATACTTTATTCGTAAAACTGTTATTCATTTTCAAAAATGAAAGACCTTCGCACCTTCAGTTTGCAGTAGCCAGAATCCACCACAAACATGATGCCATCCACTGTCAAGGATGTCTCGGCAATGTTTGTAGCTACAATGCATTTCCTCACTCCATCAGGAGCCTGTCAAAATTAAAAACACAATATTTAACACCGTTTCAATAAAAGCAATAAAGAAACTGTTTACCTTCTGAAATATCTTAGCCTGCAAGTCTGAGGGGAGCTGCGAGTAGATGGGCAGAACGGCCAGTGGTGGAGCGTTGTCCAAATCACCCAGCCGCTCTACAATCTGATCTGATGTCACCTGTAGGAACAAGTACATTAATTTGACAAATTGGATCATCTATGTAGCAATGCTAGACTGATAAGACCAGAGTACAAAATGTGGGTACAAAACTATTGACAATCAGCTCCATGCAGCGAGGCTGCTCATCAGAAATGATCTGATAATCATTGTGTAATTTATTTATATTTTTTCTACATTTAACACTACAAAACACAAAGTTTTATTAGTATATTTTATTAAATTTGCCATTACTAGTGTGTTTATGCAATGTCAATTAAGAGAAGAAAGGATGAAAAAAGTGGAACGGGAAAATATAGCAGACCTGGAGAAGCAATAGTTTGTGAATGTACTTTAAAAAGTTAGCCGCTAACCTCAATGTCTTCCTGACCAGGCATGAAGATAAGGATATCTCCAACTAAACCACTGAGATGAATTTGTAAAGTCTGCTTCACAGCTGCCTCCACATAGTCCTCCTGTGGAGTCTGAATAATACATAGAAGATGCAGACTTATCGTAAACCATACAAAAAAGCTTTAAAAATAAAAGGGAGAAAAACACTACTAAAGTCTAACCTTGCTGAACAAGATATCCACTGGGAAAGTCCTTCCAGGAATGTGGAAAATAGGGACATTACCAAAAAATCCAGCAAACTTGTCTGAGTCCATAGTTGCAGAAGTTACAATTAGCTTCAAATCAGAACGTCTAGAAACCACCTGGGAAAAACACCAAATTTAATAAATTGCAGAAATGTACAATTTTGCAAACAAGTAACAGCATATCAATGTACGTGTTTCAGCTGTTAAAAATATCCGACCCCTAAATTTACCAGACATACAATACTTTCATGAATAATTGGTGAAAGACAAAATTTGTAAAGCACTCACCTCTCGGAGCAAACCAAAGAGCACATCAGTGTTGAGAGAACGTTCATGCGCCTCGTCCATGATTACAGCACTATAGTGATCCAAATCTGACTCTCGTAGAGATTCCCTCAGTAGAATTCCATCAGTCATGTATTTAATCATAGTTTTCTCTGATGTGCAATCTTCAAAACGAATGGCATAACCAACCTGCATTTACATATTGGACAAAAATAAAACATAGCAACAACTGAGATTCTAAAAGAACGTTAATTCTGCTTAAATCATTTTGGATACAATGACAAAATGTTACTTTTTATGCAATTATCCACCACCATGCTTTGCTACAGCAAATTTTAGTCTTAACTCTATACCAGAATAATACAGTATTTAAGCTGACATATTGATTTAAAACACAAACCTCTTCTCCGAGATTACTGTTCATTTCTTCACTAACTCTCTTGGCCACGCTCATGGCTGCCACTCTGCGGGGTTGTGTGCAACCAACCATCCCATAACCAGTGTAACCATCTTCATGAAGATACTGTGTTAGTTGAGTCGTCTTTCCACTGCCCGTTTCGCCCACCACAATAACAATATTGTTATCCCTGCCAAAAAAAGATCAGAAGCAAAAACATCAATAACACAATAAGAAAATAAAGCATACGTGTTTTTGTGAAAATTGTGGTTTATGTGCTGTCAGGACCTGATGATATTAAGGAGTTGCTGACGAACAGCAAAAATAGGCAAGTACTGTCTCTGCTCCATTAGAGTCTTCTTTTTGGCAAATTCACTGCTTGCTTCACTCTTCTCTTTCATGTGCTCAGCAAATTTCTGCTCTGTTCTAAAAAAAAGAAAGAAAGAAAGAAAGAATAAGAGACAATAATTTGCTGTTCAAGAAAAACCAGTACATACATTTTTTTGAATGAATACATTATACATTTTGATGATCATGTATTTTATAAGACACACCTCTGGACTTTGGACCATTTTATTCTAATTTATTCTCCAATTTACGCCAAATAAGATGCAGCATACTATACTTTATATACGGTATATAGATATAGCGACATATATATCATATATAGAACATAACTACATAACTGTTCCACTTGGCTTTGTGAATTCTGTTAAACCTCTGCTGCAGATTTATCATTAGCTTTGAAATACGGTTTAATTCTTTCCCTGTAGATATATCTAGTCAACAGTGACGTAAAATTATATTGTACCAATCTGCACTAATGGTCAGTTTAGGTGGGATCCACAAATCCCAAACATGGTTCCACCTATACCGGACCAATTTACCTCACTTCCACTATCACGAGCGCACTAAAGCAAACAACATCATGAAATCAAGTTGGAGATACATACTTGTAATCGACAGCTCCATCTTCTCCTATAGCTTTCACATCAGCTCCATCCTCTTCCTTCTTGATTCCCATTATGTCACCAAGTTTGGTGCCAGCCAGCTCCCAGTGTTTCTGTTGTGCCTATTAAATAGAAGTAGTGCATAATAACACATTTGTCCTCTGGGT
The DNA here is from genome assembly GCA_028128575.1 of Paedocypris carbunculus. Classification (NCBI taxonomy): domain Eukaryota; kingdom Metazoa; phylum Chordata; class Actinopteri; order Cypriniformes; genus Paedocypris; species Paedocypris carbunculus. Next base: position 447,376 of record SOMO01000128.1, read on the forward strand.
ATAAAATAAAAAAACATGGATAAACAAGCACTTTCTTTCTCTCTTTCTGTTCTCTGTGTCGACGCACTAACTGGCTGCCCTTACGTGAGATAATTGCCATGTCTGATGTAGGGTCTTTCACTGGAACCACAGGCTCAGGCTGTAGCATCACAAAATCATTTTAGTATAATATTATCAAAAGAAAAACATTTGCAGATTCAAATGAAGACATTTGACCTGTTTTGTGAAAACTATTCTTCCATCTAGAAAAGGTGGGACAAGGTTATGGACAAGTAGGTGCACTCTGGTGGCATTGTCTTCTTCAAAGTCCTCGTCTACATCCAAGCGCTGAACTACTCCACTAGTCAGCATGCGATTTGTTTCCCAACGTTCATTATCCTACAGGAAAAATAAATACAATAATGCGTTAGATTTTCCTGAATTGTTGCCAATGTATTTGAAAGTTTCTAACACAAACAAAAAAATAGTCCAGACCAAAAAGTCTTCACTGAACCAATAATCAACTCAATTTGTGAGAGTGGTTCCATTTTTTTAACCAGTTTCAATTTTTATAAAAAAAAAAAAAAAAAGTTTGTCAATGTTGAGACAGCGTTCACATCCTCACGCTTAGTTGTGTTTACTATCTGCTAAAAAAAAAGCTTCATGACAGAGAAATGATGCCAATTACAGCTATTGCAGACACATTGGAAAAACCGGAACATAATATTTAGAAGAAGAAGAATTGAACTTTATTAATCCATCAGTGGGGAAATTCGTCTCTGCATTTGACCCATCCGAATGTACTCGGAGCGGCGCCCGGGGGGCACGTGGGGTTCAGTGTCTTGTATTATTGCCAATATTGTCAAACCAGTCCAAGTCCCTTACCACTGCACCACAACTACCCAAACAATTTCACATGTTAAATTCATTTGGTTTTAAGTACAAAAAAAGTTGTGTTAATACCTCATTAATTTGCCGTTTCTGTGCTGATATTCTTTTCTGGGTTTGTTTCTGCAGAATCTGCTCTCTCTTCTTCACGTAGTCTTCTGAACTGGATGTCAACGGGTTGTTGAACTCATCAAAGCCTTCATCCATCATGTACCAGTCTCTGTCAGCTTGCTGAATATATTAATCACATGTTAGGTTGTACAACAAAACAGAACATTTGACCAGAGTTTCATTTTTAGCAGGCTAACAACAAACTAAATATAAAACTGGCAAGAGGGAGAGACCAAAAATCTTGATGGAAATACTCACTCTCTGGTCTTCCTCCCATTGTTCCCTCTCTTCCTCATTGTTAAATAAGATGCCACCCTCTTTGGTCTCTCCTAAGAACAACATATAAAAAATGTAGAGAAAAAGCCACACATCAAAATGAGAACATTTAGACCCAGGGTCTCAAACNTTTATCAAATATTAAGAGTGTTTCAAAGTGTATATATTTAAAATATTTCTACTATTATAACTTCAATTATTAAATTCATTTTGGCACATTTCATCTTTATCCACAATTGTTATTTTACAAACACAAAAAACATACCTTTCCCACAGGACAGTCGAGGGGTGGAGCCAAGATGCTTCCTATCATTCGCCCATTCATTGTACTTGTGTGTGGGAGTCGGCAGAGGAGAAGGTGCTGGAAAAGAGCCTCTGTGCGACCTGAAAAATGTTCATACAATATTTTACACGTCAAAACGTTTAAATGGAAACTGTAGCAAATAATTTAATTGTGTTAAAGTCAGCAATGTTCTGTATGACAGCCTATTGTTAAGTATTACAATAAAATCATTTATACTTGTCTCTTCGCTCAGAACGATTGTAATCCTTATGTGAGGGATTGGGAGATGGGTTATCCCAGGTCTGCTTTAAAGAAGAATAACCACTGTCATCTTCATCCCAGCTGGACTGCGATGGAGTGGCCAAGTCTGCAACAAAAAGTAAAGAATATAAGCACAAACACACACATACACACAAGTGCTGCAACAAGAAAATGGTAATTTACAGCAAAGGAAGTCAATACAAACACATTTTCAACGATAAAATAATAATCAATGATTAAACGGCTTTGAGCAAAAGACATACTTTTAGATTTGTAGCTTGGGGTTCTTGGCTCTCCTCGACGAGAGCCATGGCTGATGCGCTCTGACCATTCATCCCGGAGTGAACGTTCACTTCTAGAGCTGCTGGATCTTTGACTGCGAGTGCTCCCTACACACAAGGCATAAACACTGAAAAGCCTGAACATTAATGCAGTGAAATTTCACCAAAATTGAGTACCTGATTCAGCAGATTTCGAATAATCGTTTCTTTTCTCTTTGTNGGCTCTCCTCGACGAGAGCCATGGCTGATGCGCTCTGACCATTCATCCCGGAGTGAACGTTCACTTCTAGAGCTGCTGGATCTTTGACTGCGAGTGCTCCCTACACACAAGGCATAAACACTGAAAAGCCTGAACATTAATGCAGTGAAATTTCACCAAAATTGAGTACCTGATTCAGCAGATTTCGAATAATCGTTTCTTTTCTCTTTGTCTCTGGACCTGTGTCTGGCTTTGTCGGGTTTATTGCTCCAGTCTTCTTTGGAGGAAGCATGTAATCTGTGTTCCCGTTTGTCTTTCTCCCTCTGTTGATTTTTTGCCTTGAACTCTTCACTAACTCCTCCTGGGNAAGTCATTTACCCATTGGAATCCTTTTCTGTATGTTTTATTTCTCTTCCTTCTTTCTCAAATGTCATCTGCTTCTCCTCCTCCATTTCGTCTTCTTCCTCCATTTCTTCAAGTTTTTCACTTCTTTTAAGCCTTTCTTGAAATCTGTATTTCAATCAATGTATAAAAAAATTGTTCATTTTATATTCAGATTTGAATGCCAATTTTAGGCATGTGTCTGTTGTGTAATATTATAATGAAATGAAACAGTTACTAGTATCACCTAATACGTGACTATTTGGTCAATACTGTATAAGCTGATTACAGCAGTTGGCCAGTGTTTTGTAGATTTTTTTATGATATTAATGTCTGAAATTATGCAATGAAAATAAAGATTATTTTGTTATTCTTTATTAATCTTGCATTAGGTGTAAATTTTAGATATATACCATGCTGTAATGACCAATTACAAACCGTTTTCTCCAAAGAAAATCAGGTTCTCAGCCAAGATTTGACAGCCCTTTGTCCTCCCTTTGATGCGGTACAGTTGTTCTATTGCCTTGTTAAAAAATCTGTTCGTCTCTCTGATGTGCTTTTTTTCCACAGTGTAGAGAGTTAGCAACTCGTTTTTGGAAAGAATATATCCAATGTATCCAGAAAAAACAGGCAGAATCAACAAGAACAAACTAAGAACTAGCCGACANAAAGGTTATATTTACCGTTTTTTCTTTGAAATCTTCTCGTCACACTCTTTAATTTCATCATCAGATCCAGAATCATCTTTAGCCATATCCCAATCTTTAAAGGACGACAGTGAATTCCTGGACTGATCATCTTGTCTTTCTTTATAGTCCCGCTCTTTACGCTTCTGGGCAGCCAGCTGATCGAGACCCAAAAGTGAGGTGCGCGGAGCTGGGGCTCTGAAGACGTGTTTCTCCGCTGAAGAAGACTTGTTCTTTACAATCAGACCCCCGACCTGTAAACTGGAATCACTTCCCTCTAGGCGATGCAAGGAAGACTCGTCCGCCATCTTTATCGCATCCACCAAACCATCAAATAGTGTAGAATAATGTTGTATTTTATCTTTGATATGTTATTGATCGTCCTTGTCACAAAACGCAGTGACCATTATATAGATCTTTGAGACGCAATTAATCTGCGAAGAACGACCATCAACGTTCTCTTCAACTCAGCTCATTTTTTTCGGATAAAGCCCAAAACAGAAAACCTGCACAACAATAAAAGAGCATTACCGAGTATATTCACAAATAGAAAGACGTGTAGAAATGTCACAGTTTATAACTATGTGAGGAACGTAGCTAAACGACCATTGCTAACTAAACTTCTAGACTACATTAGGCTACATTACGCTAGGTTGTGCGTAGACTGTCTTCTTGATAAACTCGAGCCACATAAAAAGTACTAACTCACCATCGTTGTTAAATCAATACGGTAAACGTATTTAAAATATCATTTCTCAATTACAAGACCAAAAAGGAATATCGTGGGGATCACCACCAAGTTAAACATCGCACCATTTCTATCCCAGAATGCAAAGCCAAGAAACGTCATATCCGGAAAACGTGTGGCAAGCTAGTTTAACAATTAATCCTTCACGAAGACTATGGCGAGCCACATTAACATTTAAGCTATTAGTCACGATGTGTGTATTCATGTTGGAATTAGATCAGCCTGAGCGATACTAACACGTACTGAGATGCACTGCATTCACTCTGTGTGTCTGCAATGTCAAACAGTCAGTGATTAATTGTCAGTTCTCTGAGATGTGTAGCTCTCGTTTATATCAGGATCAACAACTAGTAGATTCCTTGAGGTAAGTATATCCAAAGAATGAAGTTTAAATAGTCTTAAAGTCCTTTGTAATACACTGCAACACATTTGGTTTTTGTTTAAAGTTACTAAACTTGGCCTTTCTTTTACCGAAATAATTGCAGCATTGCTACTTAAAGTCAGAAGTAAATTCAAACAGTGCAATAATCATGGTGAGATAACAAAGACCCTTTTATTCTTTTTCACCCTAGCGGGAGAATTGTTTTCCATGGTGGGATAAGTGGTTTTAATAGATAGGTGGGGGCATTAAGGTAATTGTCTACCTTAATGCTGTCAAAACGTTTTTTTTTTCCGCTTCAGGTCAATATAGCAAATCCCTTCAGAGTCAGGTAAGTCAAGTGATAAACACACACAA
>SOMO01000129.1:25485-44457 GCA_028128575.1 Paedocypris carbunculus
TTCAGTTTATATTCTCACTATTATAAATGAGCGGATTTGTGTGTTTGGCCAATGGCCGAGTCGTGACGAAGTAATGAAGCTCTTAGTCACACACTAATGCCAGGGGATGGAAAAAAAAATACTGGTTCATACAATTGTACCGATGCTTGCTCTTTTGTAAATCGAATTGTGATGCCAGTTCCTTGTGTCAAGCTGTTCCCAATCAATACACACGGTGCGTGAGATTGACAAGCAGAACATCACTCCCTTTTCCTGAAGGAGAGACGTTTTCTGACTGATCAATATGGCTCACCGTCACAACAGTGCCCACTTGTGTGCTTGTGGACCCTGCGCCACCTCCTCTGAAGACCACCGGCTGAAGAGACGGAGATGTTACAAGTAAAAAGGCTGTCAACGCAATTTTGTCAGTCTGCCCATTCTCTGGTGTTTACAAATGCTGACACACTGTGAACCAGTTCCCATGATTTTATTGAGGTTATGGAAGCTTTTATGCCATTTATTTTTACCTCACATCTCCCTACTGATGTTTTTAACAGTTTAGTATAGTTTAGTATTTTATCTATTATTTGGCTTAATGTTTTAGAGATCAAAGCTACTGTTTTTTTTTTTTTAATCAATATAATTTTGAAATGTACCTCTTGGGTTTCTTGTATTGTTCTTATTTTATTATTTTTTTTTTTTTCCTTTTTTTCACAACCGTATTAAAATAAGTAGTAAAATATGGAGATTTAAAGTTCTGTAACTCCACCGAACCTTGCGTGGATCTGCGTGGATGTCTGGTTGGAAATGCTGTGAGCTGATTTGAACCGATCAGGTTCTGGTTGCAATCATTAATGATTTAGATGATGCCAGCAGGGAAACGAGCACGACTGGTCTCATCTACGACTGTAACAGAGATCTTTGTCTTCATACTCCTACTCTTTTAGCCTGCTCTAGTCTATTTCTGTGATAACTCAGTACGGTAATTCAACAGAAACCGAGGAGATGTTTAGGTAGAAAAATATAACGTATATGGAAACGTATTTATTATTATATTTATCCTTATATGAATAATTTTTTGTCAAATTGTTTTTTTTTATTACCCTCAGACGCACTGGCCCATCTATTTAAGACCTACATTCTAAATTGTCCCCACAGTTATTCCTATTACAATTTTGTTGTTTTCGTAACATTGGTTGTGCGGCAAACCAATCACAGACCAGGACACAGACACACTCAGTCACAATTTCTCACACCTATGGTCAATTTTTCAAATCCATTTCACCTTACGCATGTTTTTGGACTGCTGGTTAGTGTTCAGTTCACCTTCAAACATGCTTTTCATTGTCCAAGACCTTCTAAAACCAGCTGTACAAAAAAAACGAAAAGTTGAATTTAACAATGACTATGACAATTATCTATGCTCATATGGCCCTGATCAATTAGTTGGTAAATATAAAAATGTATTTGGCCATTAAGCGTTGACTTTTTTGTGTTTCTATGTCAATCTCAGAAATACAAAAACATTGTAAAGCCTTGGTTTGCAAAAACAAGTAGATAATTGGGAAAACAATATTTGCAACATCACAAACTAAATGTAAATTTATCTCCTTCTTCAACCTCAAGCCATATTACAAATANTCTCTCTCTCTCTCTCTCTCTCTCTCTCTCTCTCTCTCTCTCTCTCTCTCTCTCTCTCTATTTCTCTTTTTGTCATGCACTCACTCATTGCTGGTAATAAAGGGATATATAGAATAACTTTGAGAAATCCTTGAAGAAGACCCAGATACCAGACTAGCCAGGTCAGCACAGTGGTGGTTTCATGGAAACTAGTCATTTTGAAACCTTCTGTAATTTAGTTTATCCCTTATCACAGTCACATCCGTTGTCAAGTCTCCATCTCTCCATTTGACTGTTCATCACCTCTGGTTCTACAGCAGTGTGGTGGCCGCTGCTTGTATAAGTATGTTTGACCTGAAGACGAGTGCCGACTGTTGAGAAGCTCTTCAGGGGCTTGATGGAGCTGCATAGTGACACATGACTACACAGACCCTTGAACAGCATTAGCACAGGCTTCAGCAAACCTACATCTGAGCCTCAAAACATTCATTAAATCAGAACATCAAAAGGAACTTTGCTAGAACGCCTCAGCATTAATTTTTCATTACAACTCAGAATAAATCTTTTGTCATTTTTGTCACTGCCGTTGCACCCACTCCCACACAAATTTGCTTTTCTTTTTTTCTTTGTATCTATCTATCTATCTATCTATCTATCTATCTATCTATCTATCTATCTATCTATCTATCTATCTATCTATCTATCTATCTATCTATCTATCTACCCCTCTATCTATCCCTCCATCTATCTCTTTCTTTCATTCTATTCTATAAGATTATTTTCTATCTTTATCCTTTTGTTTCTATCCCTCTTTCTCCACCTCTCTCAGTCTTCCTTTGTCTCACCCAATCACTCTCTCCATCTGGCACTCCTCCTCTTTTTCAGTCTTCCTTTCTCTTTGTGCTTTGTTGAAATCTTTTGCTTGGCTTGATGTTTTGTGAAATGGATCTTATGAATTTTTCACACAGTTTCATCTCTTTACTCGAGCATGGTTAGGTTTAATCATTTAGCAGTGTTTTTTGTGCTGTAAATGCATTTTCTTATGTTTAAAGGGAATATTTGAGATGACACATACATTGCATTTCTTTAGTAAATGGCTGTTTATGATGGTCGCTACCCGAATGCTTAAACCATTCTTGTTGCTTAATCTGTAAAGCAGATGTCAGCAACACAGTCATCGCAGGTTCAGTTCACAAACACCTTGATGTTTCGGTGCAAAACACATTTAACACAATGTAAGACAAAAGTGTTTTCTCTACATCACATGTGTCAAACTCAAGGCCCGGGGGTCAGATGTGGCCCGCCATGTCTTGCCGTTAATCAATAATCTAATACTGTAAAAATCTGTGTAAATGTACTGGGGTTTTACCAGTGTTTTAATTCTAAGGATCAAATGCCCTGTTACACAGACAATTTTCAAGCCTGTGTGTCAAACTGTATTTGTTCACCCTCAAACATTTATACGTGAATCCTTTTAGCCTTTGTCAGGATTCATATACTATTAGAATACTGTTTAAATCTTTATGAAACAAAGCTATATGGTTGTATCCCACCTAAAGTACATCTTCTAATGTCTCTCACTGTATGAAATTATTATGTCTAGCTTTTTAATAATATTAGGAGAGACTGAACATAGGAGAGCGTTTGGAAGCAAGTCAAAATGGAATCAAATGCAAATCTTGCCCCCTGTGTCTCGTTGGAGCGACAGCTAGCATCCAAATAGTGGTAGTGATATGTAATGCTAAATGAAGCAGAAAAACATGTCTTTAAATGAGTAGCGACCTACAACACCCGCCTTTCAGCGGCTTTCGGGGGCCGACTGCGTGCTGTGCTGGGATTGGTGGGCCCCTCTGTGAGATAACTAATGGAAAAGCTTTCAGGCCTTTAACCTGGAGGAAAACGTCAGCTCACATTTGGCCGCTCACCCAGGTCTAATGTCTCCCAATTGTGGCAACCACCACTGGTCGTGCCCATTTGCGGCATTTGAGCGGCAGAAGCAGATGATCTCGGGTTCAGATGAACTTCCAGGAGGAGACTGGAAAAATTCTCTGCGGTCCCTTGAGTCTTGAGTCTTGTGATTTTATATAATTAATATTCCAAAGTGTGTGTGTGTGTGTGTGTGTGTGTGTAATGGCGCTTGTCAAAACATTAACACCCGAGTGTTTATAAGATGGTTCATTCAAATTTGACTTGCTTTTTTTTGGGAATCAAACTAACAACCTTTAGTGTCACAAACCACAACTCTATTGGTTAAGCACAGGTAAGCCATTATTTGGAAGCAAGGTGCTTTATTTTAAAACGCTTTTATGGCTTAGCCACAGGTAAACATGCTCACATTGTTTTTTTATTTAACACAAATTGTGTGGGAGCCTGTCATCCATGCTAATTTTTTGTATTGCACTGTACCTTTCTAAAATCATGAATAATTTGTATGGCTGCCCGACTGCCTGATGACAGCTGTGCAGTTGTCGTGCAGTCTGTTTTTCAGTTCAAGTAAATAATGGATAAAGCGGCACAACAATAGAACACTCTATCTGTGCTCTGGATCCTTGAGAACTTACTTTTCCTCAGAGTCGCAGAGGTGCAAACACCAAGCTCTGTGTTTTTACCACCGTGGATGGTCTTGAAACACACACACACACAAGTATTAGTACTACTTATTGTTCAATTGTTTTGTTTTTCATAAATATTAAAAGCATTCCACTTTGGTTTTGTAACGTTCTGATTTGTGCTATAATGGAAAGCAAAGTAAATCTTGGGGATACTTGCTGATCAGCTGCAAGTATCAGCTGTCATTCATTGATATTTAATTTAGAAATTAACAGGAAATATCAAAAAAATTAAATTTTTGGTAGCATTTTAACTGGTGAAAATATAGTTGAAAGAGGCTAGTTTCAGCTTAATTTAAGATTTGTTATGGTTTTTTACTTATACACTTACTATTTTCAAATGTCTTAATTAAGTAGAAACTCTTTTGACATATTGTTCATATTTCATGTAACTGCCATTAATTTTAGATAACCATGAAATAGCCATGAGTTCCACTTTTTTTGTATGAGACTTTTTCAGGGCCTTGCCATTTATTATTTCCCTGAATTAGTATTGGGAAGAATATGTGGAGCTTTATGGTTTGCTTTGTTGTGTGTGTAGAGGCTGAGGAATGAAGTGCTCTGATTATTTGCCCTCTGAAATTGATTGGGTCTTTCTCCAGCACTTCATCTATTCATATTTGATATGCCTTCAGGCTGCAGGGAAACGGTCTTAAAACCTCCCCTGAAATCTGGCTGGGCCTAATGCTCACTCAAAGTTGCACTTTTCCTCTGAGTGAACTGCACAGAATTGAAACGGTTGTGGTGATACTGACCAGGATGAAGGTTACAATCTCTGCCCTTCTCTAGAACATTCTGCACTGCCACAAATTCATGCACACTTTTTTTTAAATAAAAAAAAAAATGTTTTTTTTTGTCTAAATTCAATGACCCTATAAAAAAATCTGTTGTTTCTAACAGCAAGCTAAAAATGTGATTTCCTTCTGCTTTTTTTTCTTTTTAAATCACTGTATAAATGTATTTATTTACCCCACAGTGCTGAAGACAACATTTCTTGTCATTATTGTTTTTTTAAAACATAGATTTTATAAAACTGTATTTTGCTTTAAAAAATAGCACATTTACAAGGATGTTGTATGACTCCGAATTGAAATGGATTAATAACAATTTGAAATTAAAAAATGTATATGTAGATATTACATTTATTTTATTTGAATTCAGTTAGCCGAACATGTAATTTCCCATGTCCTTTCTCTCCTTAGTCTGACAAAAGAAATGCATTTCCATGTTCTCTCAATCAAATCATTGGGGTTTTAAAATATTCAGTGTTTTCACAGGACAGAATGCAGTAAGATTTTAACCAATGCAATCATTGCAAGTCAGTGATTTCCATCGTGTAAATGAAATAATATTTTAAAATAAGTCAGACTTTTTTAATGATTGATATAATAATTGGTATTGGTAATACAACATTAGCACTGAGGGGAATAACTCTTTTTGGTTTATTTTGGTTTTGTTTAAAGTGGTTAACGTGGTCTGGATTTAATTCTTACTGCATTGTTGTGAATCGAATTTTCCTTAACTGAGCAGATTCCGCAAATCGACGTTTTATCCTGAGGGCATTTCAGGCTGCAGGACAGCGAAAAGCCCTGATACAAAGGGAACTGTTTTTGCTGAATAAACTCTCTTTATTTACACTTAGTTTGGTTAACAGAAGAGTCCCAAGAGTGTTTACAGTGTAAATAAATTGGCATAATTATTTTCATAGACAGATAAGATAACGCCCTAACATAAAACTGTCAGGGGTGTTAAAAAAGAACATTTCGATTAGTTTATTATTATTTACTGTATTTAAGAATTTTTTTTTGTATAAGTGTGCCATTGTTTAATCCGGTTATATAAATATGTATAAATACTTGTTTTTTTTTTTTTTTTTTTTTTATACATATTTTTGATTGTGGGGTAAAGAAAAAAGTACAGCTAAAATGTATTTCATTTTTAATAAATAATTTGAATATTTATTGTAGACAGCAAATCATAGTAATTGACGAATTCACAGTTCAATGCAATGTGTTTTCGGCTGTGTTATCAGATTAGAACTCTGACTGAAGGCTTTCCCACACACTTGGCATTTATGTGAAGCTTTTATTATAGCTCTGATAACATTTATTCTCGTCAAAAATACACTCATCAAATATCGTTCTTGTACTTATCTTGAAAATATTATTACGTTGAAAAGACTTATAAAAGGGGAGAACGATGACAAACCAAATTGCAGAACAAACTAAATAAAAACGCAACACTAAAACAATCAGCTATATGTTAAATATTGTCAAATAAATATGTTAAAATTATTATTTTTTTTATCTTAGAAATAACATTAGCCACTGTTTTCTCTTAAACAAAAACTTATAAAACAAAACATGTCGTGTGTTTATTTCCGTGCCGTGTTTTTGCACATTAAATCATTCGCATAACGAATGCAATTTGGAAAACAATTTAATCAAAACATAACTTAAACGCAAGATAATTCGTTGTGATGAAATCACGCTGTCTATTTTAGTGTTTGTTTTGCCATCATTCCCTTAGCAGGGCCGAAAACAAAGTGACATTCTTTTGAGATGCGGTGATTTTTCTCTCCTTCAGCTGATATTTTGGGCGATACGTGTCCTTTCTCGCGGCGGTTATATTTCCTCCCTGATTATTTTGGTGATAATATTTTGGGTTTAGACACCAGACCGGGCCAGTGAGCGATTGACTCGGATCACGAACTCCTGCACGTCAGTGTGGTGAAAGCTGCCAGACCTGCTGGCCCGCTGCTGACTGCAGCTTACAAACAACCGCATCGACATCTCCACTATTAAAAAGCAAATCGTTTCATGTTCTAAAGCAGTGATTGAAAGATTAATGGATGGGGCGAGATCATCGGTCAGGTGCTGAAGAAGTCCTTGGGTTATGGTTCTTCACTTGAGTCCGTGTTGGGTCTCCTTGTGTCTTCTTAAATCGACCTTGCGCTGGAATCCTTTGCCACAAAGGTCACATCCAAACGGTTTAAAACCGGTGTGTTTTCGGCTGTGTGTTATCAGATTAGAACTCTGACTGAAGGCTTTCCCACACACTTGGCATTTATGTGGCTTTTCACCTGTGGGAACGAAAACACACTCCAGATATCAAATCCGTTTTCATTGAAACGAATTTGCTTTCAATATATTTCAATGCAATAAAGACATTTGGAAAATCACACACGGATGTGACGCACCAGTGTGGATGAAGGTGTGCTTCTTCATGTCGGACTTCTGGTGGAACCTCTTTCCGCAGTACTGGCACGGGTACGGCCGCGTGTCCGAGTGTATGAGGAGGTGTGTGGACAGAGTGGACGATCTTTTAAAACTTTTCCCACAGATTTTGCAGTCAAAACTTCTTTCCTATATCGAATAAAAACAACGTTCAGATCCGTTTCACCACTGATGGCGTCGGTCTTATAAATGAGTTCCAGTGTTACCTGGGAATGTACAGCTCGGTGTTGCTCCAGACTGACCGCATGTCCAAACGTTTTCCCGCACATGTCACAAGCAAACGGCCGTGTTCCACTGTGGGACCTCCGAACGTGAACCTCCAAACCATGAGGGGTGGAGAACACCTGTGGAACAAAAGATCCATCAGTAAAACGCTTTCTTTCTATCTTTTTCTTTCCCTTGTACTTTCGACTGTTCTATTCTTTTTCCATCACATTTTTTCTTTATTAATTTTCAGTATCTCTTTCTCTCCTTATACCTATTTTCGTCCGTTCTCTCAACCCCAAATTGTCTTCTCTTCTTTTTTCCTGTCATATCTCTCTTCCTTCACTTGCTTATTTTTTACTTTATCGGTTTTCCCTCAGCCCCTCTTTCTGTATTGTTTCCCTTCACATCACTTTCTTTCCTTTCCACATTTACCTGTTTTGCTCTTTTCTTTTCCCTCTTCTTTTTTTTTTACTTTCTTTCGTCACATCACTTTCGTTCCCCCTCCAATCTTTCCTCAATAATTCATTTGGTTGATTAGGTTTGTCCTTACCTTGCTACATTTTATGCATTTGTAGGCTCCATTCAGCAGAACCCGATTGCACATGATTTCAGAGCCGCTCTTCATCTCTTTTTCCATCGAGTTGCTGTAAAGCACAGAACCAGCTGCCCGCTCAAACAGTGAGGCTGAGCCCGAACCACTATAATAATCTTCCGCTGGTCCGCGTTTGGTAAACAGGGAAGAATCGGCCACGCGGTCATGGTAAAAGGCGGGTGGAGAAGGCCGCTCCAGCTCCAGAGAATGGTGGTGATGGAGCGTGTGCTGGACCAGCTGCCGGATTTCACACCCCGAGTACCTGCTCCATGCATAAGGTCTGAATGGGACGGCGAAAGGTTGGGTTTCATCAACTGAAGGTGAAAATGATTTTTCGGACTCTCCTAAGGGATAAATAACAGATTAAAATTAAAAATGATAATATTTGTGAAGGGAAAAAATTATTTCATAAATTTGGGGCATTCGGATTTTATGTTATTGTAATAAATGATTATTGTTTAGATGATTGATGATGACAACACCTCATATTCAATGAAAGCCAGAACTATTTAATTGTTTATGATTTTGTGTTCAAAACAGTTTTTAATATAGTTTAAGTGAAGTGCCAAAAACGAACGAGAACGCGATTCTGGAAACTTTACGGTTAAAAAACAAACACTATTTGAACGCCACGTGAGACAAAATTGTGGCGAATCAAAAACGTTTAATCTAGATCAAAATTACGTTTACATATTTTCCACCGCCTTACCTGGTGATGCTGGCGGTGATGGAGTCCGCCAAAAGTCCTCGTAATCCGAGGAGCGGTCAAACGCGCTGCCGTCGCAGCTGAGAGGGGATTTAGAGGAGAGATCAGCGGCGTCCACCAGGTGAGAGTCCGGCGAACAAGCTCCGGTCAGATCACTGCTCAGGACATCTGGACAGCACTCAGACTCCCCTGAAGCTTTGCTATCTGGTGTCATTTTGGAAGAACAAACGTAAACGTTCACTTTTGGGTTTTATCCATTTTTAATATGCAGTTTAAAAAAAAACGTATTGCTTGTGCAAATTATAAGTACTGCTGCGTCAGCTCAGTCTTAACAAAATATCTTGTGATGAAATTTACATTATGACATTATTCAGTAGATGCTATAACAATAAGAAAAACGTTTTAGGTTTACCTGCACAAATATGCGCCAGAATAGTATTGATTCGGCTGTAGTCGTCCTCCGAAGAGCGGGGTTGGTGGTAGCTATGTGCCTTTTTACTTTTCACCAGAAATGATCTAGGCATTGTAAATCTTCCAGAAATGTCCTCAGCTATTAGTAGAAACCCGACAGCCTGACAGTGTGAGAGCTCCACAGACGCGACAGGTCCTGTATCTCAGAAGATGTGAAGAGGTGGCTCAAGCGCAGCGCGTGTGTGGAGGGGAGTGGAGCATGCGCACAGCGGCTCTCTCGTCTGCCAGGTGTCATGAAGACAGGTGCTTTAAAGAAGCAGCCAGCCAGTCCCGGGCCCGTGATTGGCCCCTTCCTCCGAACAGCCTGGTCCAGAGGGAGCCGTGGCTATCAGGATAAGTAATGCACTGTTTTATCAACCAGTTACCCAATCCCTATAGCTGCAGGAAGACAGGGAAACGACGAGTGTTGAGCTTTTTACAAATAGTTTTATCAATTTTACAGTTTCACAAATTCTTAGTTTTGTAGTAATTTCACCTCCATGAGGCTCAAAATTATAGTATTGATTCTTAAAATCTGAATTACTGTGGAACAATTACACCGATTATTTTTGGATATTTTAATCGTATTTATCAATATTTAAGTTATATAATGTACAGGTATTATTCGTGACGAAAATAATAATGAAAACAAATCTATAAATACAAACAAAAACGTAAAATAATTCAGTTTAGATTCTCTGTCTGCAATTTCCTTTACACTTTTTTTTTTTTGAAGACTTGAAATAAAACGGCCACACGCCGACCAGGTCACGCCGCTCTCGGGTTTCGCGTCAGCTCCGTGAACAGAGCGGCCTTGTTCGGGGTGGACGCCGGTGATCTGTCGTTGACACAACAGGGACGCGCATTCAGCTCGTGCGCCAGACAATCAGTGGGGGCCCGAGGAGACAGACCACCAGTCACCTGGCTTCCCCCGTCACAGTTTGCGGAAATGTCCCCGTTGAAAATACAACAGAAATCTTTTATTGTGGACGGTAGGAAAACGTTCGCAATCGTTCAAAAAAAGCTGCATTCGCACAGCGGGACTCTAGCGCAGGAAATCAAAGCGCAAGGTGCCCGAGGTCGATTAGCCGCTCCACATCTGTCCATCCGGCCACCGATAAACAGCAGCAACTGATTGTCTTCGGACCGGCTTCGTTTTTAACAACCAGCCTCAGTTTAGCACGTGGTTGCTCTTTTCACACGAAAATGTATTTCAAGTTTTTAAAAAGAAAGTATAGAATTACTGTAATTAAACGATGTTGCAGTTTCGTGTGGATTTATTATTTCGTTGTTTATATAATTAATTCGATACAAAACAGTTACAGTTTAAACATTTTATCAATTATCATTCGCGGAATACCAAAAAGACACACATAGTTCTTCATAGCCGTTATAGCGCAACCTGATTTACGAGGTGTTTTTTTCGATGTGCGCGAGAGCAAAGAACAGTTTGTGGGTCTTACCGGATAACGGAATTCGCTGCGAGATGAAGACGCATTCGCAGGCTGTAGCTGTTGTGCTGAAAACTCGAAGAGTCGAACAAAAAAAAGGCTTCCTGGAAAAGCCTTTTTTGCGACATCGACATTGCAGTTGATCGCAAGGCGGCTGAGTCTGCAGCAGCATCCTTCTCTTTCTTTAAACATACGTCCTGCTTCTGACCTGTAAATGATTCATGTTTCTTTTAAAAAGACACAAATAACACACATCTATTGATGGCGAATAGAAGCAGTCAAAAAAAAAAAAAAACGTTGTGTTTCATTCTCGTTTGTCATTTAATGATTTATATTTTGAGGACTGTAAAGCAAAATATTCGTTAAATTTCTCAACTCGCCTGCGCATGCGCACATACACAAGCAATCAGTTTGTAATGGATATATTTCATCTGACACATATCTCAGCATTATCACTGGTTTGTTAAACCTCTAATGCCCAAATATTCGTTAAGATCCACTTCAATCATTCTCAGGTTTTCTACAAAGGGTTTTTTGAGCAGTGCAAACAGTGCAGAGACTTTATTTCCACCATCACAGTTTGAGGTTCAATCTCAGGTGCTCTAGAATATTTTTAGTTGATATGAAGTTTCAAAAAAGGATGAAACAGGTGTGGAAAAACCAAAAACTTTTACAGCCTTGAACTAAGAGACAAAATCAATAGCTGGTGTTAAATGAATTAAGAGCCCAGTGAGGGTCCTCAGTTACATTATTAAACCAGAAAAAAACTAACCTTAAAATGTCTCTATTTTTTATAATGCAAACTGATCATTCACAACTATATTATTCATAAATACTGTAAATTAAACCTACAATTTTGTTATTTTCAGAAACCAAAACAGATGCAAAAATCGTCCAAGACGAAGAAATACTGGAGAGCAACATGCCAGGAAACTCCGTTACCACCTTTTAAAACCTAAAAAACGTCCCTTTCTTCTTGACTGTACATTACAATATAAACATGACTACAGCTAAATACATATTTTCAAGTAATAGTGGATGTGGAGGGAAAAAAAATTAAAACATCTACATATTTACATGGTTCGATCCTGACTGACACTCACTACTTTCGAAAAGACCAACCGTGCCATTCAAGATCGGTAAAAAGGCTTTGCTCTAGAAAACGTAGGATATGACACCGTTACGGAGCAGTAATGTCCATTGCAAACCAATGTTCTTTAATGCGCTTCCCTCTCCAGCAAAAACATCTTCTGGTTTCTCAGGGTATTGCAAGAACAGTGATTTTAAAAATAAAATCTATAACAATGCAAACGCATCTTGATACATATGACAACACACTTAAATTCACGGTTTGTTGTGTGAAAAAAATGTAAAACACTTCTTACA
Source organism: Paedocypris carbunculus (assembly GCA_028128575.1). NCBI lineage: Eukaryota > Metazoa > Chordata > Actinopteri > Cypriniformes > Paedocypris > Paedocypris carbunculus. The sequence continues at coordinate 37,722 of SOMO01000129.1, forward strand.
AGATTCATGACCTCCGCGTCTCAAAATGTGATGTTATGAAAGTATCAAAAGGCCTAGAGAGGCAAATCGCTGCTTTTAGGAGAAACATCTGACACGTTTTGGCAAAAGCAGAAGAAATGCAGATGTAAACCAGTATTTTGTGGAGCTGTCGCTTGCACAGATGAACGAGAGCTTTTCTCCGCTGTTCAAAGAACTGAAAGCTTATGGAGAAATGTCTTTACAGATGCCATCACACCGTGGTGGTCTTATGACTGCCGTTTGAGGGCAGAGTGAGATGTAAAGTGTCTCCATCCTCATCACCTTCGCTTTCAGAGTCATCAAGGTTTGCGTGTAGTGTGATCCGGCCTTTAACTTGATGGTTCGTCAGGTCTGGTGACGCTTTTCCTCCGTCTTCATCAGAAGAATCATAAGATTCGTTGTCCTGTCCATAGTGGTTGACTATATGAATCCCATCAAAACTATGTTTGCCTGGTAATCCTGTCTGCCCTCTTAAACACCGGATCTAGAAACACATTGAAAAGTCCTTCCTGTTAAATTTAGAAATCCAGCAGTCAGCATGCAAAGACAAAATATCAACACACACTTTTGAAAATAATGTGAAAATAATGGTGTGGTGGATTATGAATAGTTGCATTTTGCACACAAAAATAGGCAGAAAACACACACACACACACACACACACACTGCCCCAGTTTGTAGTGAATAATGTTCAGCAAACAGTAACAATCCGGTTTCTAATTTACTGAGTTTTCACACAGTAATGCCAAAGGGTTAAAACAAAACATTTTGCTGGAAGTTTCCATACATTACAAAATGGGGATTTACATTAGATATATCAATAAAGCCAACATTCCAATTCCTAGAGATTGAATTGTGTGATTCGTCCAGGTGTGCAAGAAGTACCAGACAACAACACATAAGTAAAAGTACAGATAAGTACTATATAAGTTACTCCAATACAAGTAAAAAGTCACCAATATAAAAAAAGACTTGAGTCAAAGTAGCAAAGTATCGAATTTAAAAGAACTTACGGTAAGTATTTTACTAATACTGAATTTAGTTAAAAAAAAAAAAAACTAAAAAATATTAAATGACTTTATTCACGAGGTTTTGTTTTCTAATACAGAAATGAAAATTAACACCATGTTTCAAAAATGGTAAAATAAAATAACAAAGTGTCAGTCTTAATCAAATTCAAATGTGCAAAAAATAAACATAAATACAATTCTGAGCTGACTTTGATTTAATTCCCTCTGTCACAGTGTTTTTTGCCATGATAGGCTTGGCAACATTACAATACCTGTCACGGCCCTCGGTGCGGACAGGAGAGTCTGGGATTGTGGTGACATAGAACGGACATTTAATAATCAAAACACTGGCGATAATTCACAGAGAACTCGGGACAAACTCAGGAACACGCAGTTGTGACGACATTGACCGACAAGGAACACAAGAACAGGTGAGACTTAAATAATGATACAAACGAAGTACATTGTGACTACAAACAGGGGAACATGGGTAATGTAGTCCATGGGTTTGTGACAATACCATTGTAAAGTCAGGGAAGATCTGTATAGTATAGTTTAACGTAACATTAAATTCACTTTAAATTAACATTAAATAGACAAATAAACTCGTGAATTTATAAAAGCTCTTATTTTTGTTGTCCGCGGTAAACAAAGCTAAAAAAAACGGGAAGCCACAGGAAACCAATTGCTCAGCAAAGAATCTGACTATCAAGTCATGGAGCATCACCTCGCTGAGCGGGAAACAACCCAAACTTGAGGCTTGTGTTTTAATATGACTGGGATGAGAATCGGCATCTTAAACTCAGAGGCCGTGGTCCTCAACGGGTGAAAGATGGTTTGGTCGCTGGAAAGGCAGGGTGCGTTTTTTCGTTTGTCACCAATATTGGAAAGTTATTTTTTTCTTTGAAATACATTTGACAAAAAAGTAGATAAAATCATGTACCTGTACACTTTTCTCAAATTTCAACAATATTTTACATTAAATGCCAGCCAATGTTGAATAAACTGTTGTTGATATCCAAGTGGTAGTGTAGCAAAAACGGTCATCTAACTTTTAGGGGAAAGTTGGTGCGTGCGTGGGAGCAAGTGTGTGTAGTGTTCACACATCAAAACAGAAAAAAAAACATTCTAAAGTGTGAAAATGGTTGTTCACTGTCAAACTGAAAATATAGCGTAACACAAAATAAAATGTGACAAACTTACCTGAGAAACTCTGCCACAGAAAGACAGACATGTCAGAAGAGATGCATTAAACACAATCAGTGACATTACATCTTACGTTCTTACTACCAACATGCTTTAAACGCTTGTGGGCTTAGAGGCTTAAAAAAAATCAAATCGAGCATAGAAAAAAACCTGTGTTTAGGGACAGGAAGAGGCTACAAGTATGAGATTGTGATGCTGAGAGATTAGAGCAGGTACGGTAAAACTATGAATGTTGCTGATAGGAAACCTCTCCTTGTTTAGCAACTGGGTGACTTAAACAGTAACTGTTGGAAGGTTTAAATAGCAACGTCAATTTATGTAGCAACGCAGTTGTTTTGAAATTATGACTCAGATAACATTTCTAACAATTGTTGTGGCTAAAATGAAACATCTGAAAAAAAGCGAGTAGAATAAGCTTGATATATGATCGCTACTGTGAACGACGTGCCATGAAAAACGCAACCAAAAGTTAAAAGGTTAAACACACAATTAAATTACTCTTCTACTCTCCTCAACCACAAACATCGAAATCAGTCTTTTGCAAATATTCTTTGTAGCCACAGAGATTCATGCATGCGTATAAAGAGAAACCAGTCGAGGTTTCAGAGCTACAGCTGACGAACTGCACTTAGTAAAATGGAGCCAAAAAGGCCTGATTTAGTAGCTTTGTTAGTAACGTAGTTTGACCACAAATTTATTGTTCATTTCATTGTTAAAGAAAGGGGAAGAAAATCAGGCGACATCCTGGCATATGCGTAAATCAAAGAAACACTTTTGGTTTTGTGCTTTCAGTGCATGAAACAATGGGTTATACTGCGTTTGTATATACAGTATATGTGTGTACATATATAATCTAATATATCTTTAAATAATATAGCTTTAATATAGTAACATAGCTCTAGAACAATCTACTTGGCTTATAAAAAAAAAATAATGGTCTCTTTTTATCTTTAATCTAGAATAATACGTTAAAAATGGGTTGTGCATCAACATTGCAGCAGTAAAAAAAAAACTGCAACAATGTGTGAACAACTCAAACTCAAACTTAAACGTACTCACTAAGAAAAATAAACCTACGCACCCAGTCACAAAAGCTTTTAAAGGGTGCGCTAATTCCAAACAATCACTACACAAATTTAGAATCTAATATATCCTGCAATAGCACTTTATTCCATTGGTAGAGTCCAAAGAATCCATAAAAACAGAAATTAAATAAAACCTGTCCAAGCTTTGGAGAAGCCGACCTTTTCCAAATTATTATTTCAACATTGCTGCAAGAATGTAGTCTAAGGATCTGTTTATTGAACATTTTTTTCATGCATGGAGTTAACCACAATTTTTGTCCAGTCAACCGAAACAGACTAGAATGTTTCTAGATTAAGACTTGTGCGCGTTAATTGTTAAAGCAGAAACTCAACAGAACAGATTTTAGGTAATGATGTCACCACCTGCACGATAAGATTGTCGCCAATGTGTGTGACAGATGTGTGTGCGGGCAAACTGTAGCGAAGGAAGAGGCCATGTGCAGGGCATAGTTAACGCTTTAAGAAGCACACACACACACACACACACACACACACACAGACAGAAAGTGAACAATTTACCTCATGCTTAAGGTCCGTTATTTGGTCCTTCAGATCACGTATGTACTGGGTGGAGTCAGTGTTGTTTAACTGGCCTTGGACCTTTCCTTCCTCTTTCTAAAACAAAATAAGACAACAAAACGTAATCAAACAAATATAGCACTTTGTTTAATCGATCATCATTAATTATAAGTAATCCATTCTTCCTGAGTTGATTTCCATTTTCTGGGTCACAGGGAACTGGAGCAAATCTAAGCAACTCTAGATCTGAAGACGGGACAGACCAATCACAGAGCAGTACACACATACTTTCACACACCTGCTTACACTATGGGCAATTTTTTGGAATTTTACAATTCCCCTCAATGCATGTTTTCTGAGCCGGAGGAAACACAAACAATCATTGGGACAATGCTCAAACTCAATTCTACTTCATTTATTAGTTTACTATTAAAGCTCAAAGTGAACAAGGCAATCAAATAATCCTTGTGTATGAGCTTCTCGGCTTGTTTCCACCCTCATTCACATCTGTTAAATAGAAACATTGTGGGAACAACACAGAACCGTTAAAACAAGCCACATTGGGTGGACAAAGGAGTAAAAAGAGGAAGAGGAGCAGAAATGGTGTGACACGGAGGTGTGGAGGTGAGATCAACACATCCCAACAGGGGACGGTGTTTTTAGTGTGTTTTGTTCTTGGCTTTGCGTGTAGGCCTGTGATAGGCTGAGGAAGGCACTGGTGAATCTGTGTTTTCTTGAGGTTTCTCCTCCGCCCTCAGCACCATGATAAGGGAAAGACGGTTAACTTACTTCCTTACACTTAGCAGCAAAAAATCAGCAGGTGGCATGCAGCCGTAAACACAAGTTCTGGCTTCCTCGCTTCACTACCTCCGCACAACAGGACGCTATACTCATAAACAGCTAGCGATGGTATTTGCAATCAGCAAATCTTTATTAAACGTTTTGCTCATGTTCATTTCACGTATAAAGGCAATGACTTACTTGGCATTCAAATAAAACATTCAAAGTGAATGCAAAGTTTACTTCATTTTCACTTACTTATAATTATTCTTTTTCTGTTCGATTGGATTGAGATCTGGGGAGGTCATTTGTCTACATGTTCCATTTTGATGAGACTGTGCACGATTTAGCCTCAATTTCCTGTACTTAGCTGACAGGGGTGGCACCCTGCGAGGTCTTCTGCTGCCGCCGCCGCCACGTAGTTTGAGCGTTTGTGCATTCACGAATGCTCTTCTGCATCCCTCGGCTGAAACGAGTGGCTATTTAAGTCACTGTTGCCCTTCTATCAGCTCGAACCAGTCTGGCCATTCTCATCTGACCACTGGCATCTACAAGGCATTTGTGCCTGCTGGATATTATGTAAGGGCCATTCTCAGTAAATTATACAGATGGTTGTGTGTAAAAATCTCAGTAGATCGGCAGTTTTTGAAATACTCAAACAAGTCTGTCTGGCACCGACGACCACGTTCAAAGTCATATAAATCACATGTCCCGTTCTTCCACACTCCTCATTCTGTTGCTCGGACTGAATTGCAGCAGATGGTCTTGACCATGTCTAAACACCTAACTGTACGGCCATGTGATGTGTCTGATTAGAAAATTGTGAGCAGTTGGACAGGTGCAGCCAATATGTGGCTGGTGAGGGAAAACGAACACAAATACACATTAGCATAAAGGCACAACCAGGGGTGGGCAATTATTTTTCCCCAATGGGGCCACATGAGAAACAGAAAATATTGTGGAGGGCCGGACCAAAACACTGAACTCAAGCTTCAGACTTTAAAAAAAGCAACATTGCTTTGATAAGTTGGTGAGACTGGTAAGAGTATGTGTTTTAATTAAATAATGAAAAAGTGAGGTTGCCTTGTAAAAACTAACTTAATCAGCCACAAAATAAACTACTGAAATCCAGTCCATTTCATTCAATCAGTACTCTTATAATACTAAAGCAACATGTTTATAGAGTTCTGTGTGTTTCTCCATCTGATAGGAAGTGGTTTCTCATCTGGTGAAGAAGATAACCAAGCTGTGGTCCTCGGCATGAGCAAGCAGCCATTTCAAACTTGAAAGCCAAATCTGAAGTGCTTGCCAAGAAATCACACAAATAAAAAAAGACTTTCGTATGCATTTGATTTTAAAGACTTCATTATGCTCTTCTGCTTGGCATAACATTTTTTAAAAAGATAATGTAGGCATTCTTTATACAGTGATTAATAAAAAAATGTCTGTCTCTACAACAGGCTGAATTGTGTTGGTTGTTCTTCTGAAAATAAAACCCACATTCAGGTGACGCTGAGGGTCAGTCCAAAGAATTAACACCAACATCACAATGTGACAGTTTCCAAGGAAGAGATGTGAAGAAGTGGGTGAAAGGGTGATAGGGTGATATTTAGAAATACATTTATGGTAATTTTGAACTAAATATTTTAAATAGCTTGTTCTCTTTTTTTGTTTTTGTGGAAAAACAACTTTTGATCGGTGCTGATAATTCACCTCAATTAATCTAACCATCTTTTTCCTACTACTTCTTGGTTAAGAACATACATGAGACAGTTAAAACTGTGAAAAGCGCCCTACAAATACTCATTATTATTATTATTATTATTATTATTATTATATTATTTATCTTCACACGTGCGCTTTGAGACAGTTAAAACTGTGAAAAGCGCCCTACAAATACTCATTATTATTATTATTATTATTAGTATTATTATATTATTTATCTTCACACGTGCGCTTTGAGACAGTTAAAACTGTGAAAAGCGCCCTACAAATACTCATTATTATTATTATTATTATTAGTATTATTATATTATTTATCTTCACACGTGCGCTTTGAGACAGTTAAAACTGTGAAAAGCGCCCTACAAATACTCATTATTATTATTATTATTATTA
>SOMO01000129.1:45941-58239 GCA_028128575.1 Paedocypris carbunculus
GGTGGAAAAAAATCCGCAGAATAGCCACACCTTTGTATAAGCCGCATGGTTCAAAACATATGAAAAAAGTAGCGGCTTATAGTCCGGAAAACACGGTATTTATCTTTTGAAAATGTTCTCAAATCCTGGAAAGAACTTGCTTGACTTTGTGCTTTAAAACCCTGTGTTTTACAGATACAATCTCTGAGAGAAAAAGAAAAATATCAGATGTTATATAAAACACATTGTTCTGTTTTAAGAAATGCAATGGAAAAGAAAAAGTTTGTTCTCCTATTGTATTTTTAAGGATTCGATGTTTGAAAATTATGATTAGAGTTAGATAAAAAAACAAAAAAAAAACAAACATGTCACACAAGCTGGTCAGTGGTGGCTGACAATATAAGATCAGAACGTTGTACAAATTACAAAAAAGAAGTGAACTTTGCTTAATTGCATGTGCAATGTTGGATTGTGATGCATCTGAAGGACGATTGAATGTACCTGAATCACAAGCTCTGAGATCTGCTGCTGAAGTTCAGCCATGGCAGCAATATTGTCAGCTTCCCTCAGTCTCACCGCCATCACCTCTTCTTTATTCTGTTAAACACGGAGAAAAAATTAAAAAGGCTAAAAAGTCTGTAATATATTTTAAAGAAATTATTCCAGACATCTCTAGGCCTATTTAAAAAGTAAAAGTAGGAAACGTAGAAAAAAATGTAACAACGCATGCAAAGTTTGAAAAAGTGTGAAAACTCAAAGTCAAAGCAAAAAAAGCTACAAATATCTGTGGATCATGTTTGCAACACCAATGATGGTAGATTTTCACAGAAGGTATGAAGTATGGGATTGTTATGTGGCGGTTGTGGTCCAATGGTAGGGTTACATGTTCAAAACCCAGGCCGGTGAGTTCCATAGCTGTGCCCTTTAGCAATGCTCGCCGGACACCACAGCTTAAGGCTGCCTACTGCTCTGGGTTTGTGTGTGTTCATTTCACTGTGTGTGTATAATTGGAAGGTTAAATGCAGAGCATCTTTTTGATAGAGTCCCTAGTGATTCTATTGAGATCCGCACCTCACTGTGTAGATGTGTAACTAATGTCATGAAGACGGTCCTTACTTTGCACTCCATTTCAGCCTGTTTCCGCTTTGTTTCCTGCAGCTCTGCATGCAGCATCTTATTATTATTGGTTAAGGCCTGCACTCGCTCCTGTAGGTTCCGCGCCTCGTGTTCCGCTCGCCTCAGTTGATTACCATGTATCTGATTCTGTAGAAATAATAATCTGTTTTTGAAACTCTAAAATCCCCAAGCAACTATAATTTTTGTTATGATTAATATACATAGGTATTTATAGAAAATAAACAGCAATAAACAACATATACATTAGTGGGCAAAGACAAAGAAGCCAAACTTGACTTGAATTTTATGACCTACAATGTACATAAAACAAACAAAAAACACACACAAAAAACAAAAAACAATAATTGTCAACTTCAGAGTCTTCAGAGTTTGAATTCTCTGAGAAAAGGGGATTCTAATGTTATAGTGCAAATATAACTCCAAAATGACATAAAACCCATCTATAAACAAGTATGAAAATACAAAAATTAGAAACAGGTTTTCACATCACCTCATCTACTAGCAACGAAAATTCTATCTGAAGAAAATGTCACGCCATTGAGGCTAAAAATCTACTGAAAAGCTCACAAAGAAGTTTATCCTACCTTAACTACTGGCTTTCTAAATTATAAAGAAGGATATTTTCTATTGACATGCTGGTAAGTATTTTGTTCCCTCTACAGGAGGCATGTATTTAGACCTGGTTTTCCAGTTCCAGCATCCTCTGCCTGGTCTCTCTGAGTTCGGCTTGTGCCTCAGCCTCCTTGAGCCTCACACTCATCAGCTCGTCCTGAAGGTCACTCACGGTGTTCTTCCGTGGAATGTCTTTCCACCGGCCAGCGGTGCGTGCCAGGTGCTTCTGCACACAAGACAAGAACGAAAAAAACAATTCATACCTCTGTGTTCACGTAAAGAGCTTGTGTGCATGCGTTCATTCACCTGCCAGTGCTCTTCTAAGATTCGGACTTGCTGTCTTTGTTCTTTAAGTCCTGTTAGAGCTTCTGCCTCTCTCAGTTTTACACCAATTAGCTCCTCTTGTAGTTGGACCACGTTACTCTCATCAGGCAGCATTGCGTTTCTCTGCAAAATGCAAAAGACACCAACGATTTCCAGTCTGAGCAAAAGCATATTCATCAACTGGAAAAATTTACGAGTATGCAGTTGCATTATAACCAGAAATAGACTTTATTACTCTACTTTTTTTTTTTTTTACTTTTACTGAGCATCAGAAACATAAGCTACTTTTACTCTCTACTCGACTACATTTCTGATTAAGTACCTGTACTCTCTACTCCACTACATTTGTATGGACACTTACATGCTACTTGTTATATTAATATTGTGACACCTCGATATCAACGAGGTGATATGGCCTTCAAGGGTGGTGATGGTACTGGGTGCTATTTATGAGCTAAATCACATGAACGTCAATTAGTGGCTGCATTGGTTTGCAGATTTGAGATTGACTGAGACTGGGGGTTTCTTTCATCTATTTTGTCCAACCATTTTGAAACTTTGAGGTGTTAAATTTCATTTCAATATTAGGAAATAAAACCTCATGAACATTTTATGTTTTTCCACATTTCTTGGTGTTTTTGAGCCTACATTTAGTACAAGTACAACACTTAAGTTCTTTAAATATTAGGTACTTTATGACTTACTCAAGTCTTCTTGGAATTGGTGACTTGTAACTTGTAATTGAGTAATTTTTACAACAAGGTATCCTTGCTATTACTAAAGTATGGCTTTCATGTACTCTTTACACCTCTGATGATAACACTTGAAAGTGTAAATGTTGGTAAAGATCCACCACCTTCTCCATATCCAAGATCTTGTCCTGCATCTCTTTAAGGGCACACTGAGATTCGGCTTCTTTCAGTCTGGCTTGCACAAGTTCTCTCTCCAGCTGAAGGACAAACTCCTCAGAATAGCGTTGGTTCCCCTTCTAAAATAGAGGCAACAAGTGATTGAAAATGAAGCAAAAGCACATATTGCAGAACACAACGACTTACTGTAAACAGGCATTTTGGATTCCAGTAAAAGCATTAAACATTTACAACCATGTCTATACAAACGCTACTGCTTCTACCAACAGCATTAAAGCGCAATGCAATTTTGACGTTATGTAAAACAGCACTTTGCATATTCATGTCACATTGTCCACTTTATCTCGATGATGAGTGTAAATAATCAATGAGTTACATCAAGCCAATCTGCTGAAGATGTAGATGTAATCCGTGTTCACACCCGACAACCCTCATGAGCCCTTTTAACACAGTTGTGCATGCAAATGACCTTAGTTCTGCTGTTCTGATCTGCAGTCATGCATAAAAAGTGTGACTATAAAAGATGCCAACGCGGCCACCAAGATTTTCAGGCTTGCAGCACCGAAGAATCTATCAGGGATGCCATCATGGACACATGTGCTTTGAGCGTTTTTGTGCTTTGTGGGTCAGATGCTCTGAATTTGTCGGCCTTACCGCAAACGGCTGCTGATGCTGGAGCTGCAGGATGGCGTTTTGTGCTCGTTCTAGCTGCGCGGAGGTTTCCTCATTCTGTTGTTTGACTGTGGCCAACTCCCGCTTGACCAGATAGTTCTCTTCTGCCTCTTGGGCTCTGGTCACCTGACCCTGACGTGGCCAATCGGGGATGAGGGGTGAGCGCAGAATTGGAATTGGCAAAAATGGTTGAATGGATGGGGGAAAAAAATGAAACGGTCTTTTGCGTCAACATGCGGTTAGCTGTTTGAGGCCTTAAAAGTAGATCGTAGCTTGGCTTGGATTATTGTAATATACAATTGGAGTATTGTATTAGCAATACGCAGGATTGCAGCCCAAAGTGATGTTTTTCAAGAATTTGCTTTATTTTATTTTCAAATTAAGTTCCTTCAATGTGAGATTTAGGAAAAGCAAAGAAACAAAGTAAAAGACAGTAACAGGAATCTTTTTTCAGAGAAAAGACAAAAGCAAATGGGTGGAGAAAAGTCAGAATTGTACCTGAATCAATCTATCTGCCAAAGAAGCACTTTCCTAAAAAAAAGAGAAAATCCAAAGAAGAGCACAGAGAAGAGACCAAAAGACATTACAACACAGAACAAAACAATATGATTATTTTGACAGAAACGGTGTTCATTTTCTTACCCCTACATATTAAGGAATGCCTATTAAGATACTGGTGATTTAAATTAGGTGAGGAAATGTGAGGTGGGGTAGAAAAGGAACATGGTTTGAGCAAAGGTGCTTGAAGTTTGACAACGGAAAAAATGAGAGACAAAGCTAGACTGTGACACCGCAAACATTGTGAAAAGTTAAAAAAAAAAAAAAACAGAACACGGGACAGTTTTAACATCAAGAAGGTAAGAACAGGCAGAATGGGTGTGTGCGTTAACGTCTGTGGGTTTTAAGTTTTTGTTACAAACAAGGTCTCGATTTTGATAGTAAAGCATCCGAAACAGTCCATGTTTGTACTTTGGTTAAGTACGAACATTTCACCCCTTCTCATGCATGACACAAACATGCCGTTAGAATCTTCCAAGATGCAGTTCCACAGATCAATGCTTTAAACGGCATTTTAGGCAAAAACGGCTTGAGAACGTCTGGCCAGAAAACCACTTTTCCTTTTGCAACCAGAGAAAATTTTCCTCACAACTAGCAAACAACAAACAAACCTACAGCAGCCAGTTAAGATTCACCCAACTAGTTATTTGAGCATTTGTTATTGGTCACATCAAAGCTTCGTGCTGACAGACGTACACGGTAAACAGGCAATAAACAAATCTGAGTGATGTGCATGTGATGACACAGCGTGAAGAATGTGTCTGAATGGAAAAAGCTTTGAAAATCTGTTCCGTTGATGTTCCGTTCTATCATTACTCACTTTCTCCAAGGTGTCAATTCTCTGCTTTAGGAGTCTGTTCTCCGTGCGCAGTCTCTGTAACGGTGAACAACAAAGTCAGCCATTTAAATACCAAGAAACAAACATTTACTACTTGAAATACGTTTGTATTTCAAATACTACTTGAAATACATTAAAATAAAAAAATGCTTGTACTTTTATCATGATAACGTTATGATATATATATTATATTTATTATATATTATATATTATATATATATGATATGTGAGTTAAGATATAATAATAATAATAATAATAATAATAATAATAATAATAAAGCATAAAGACAAAGCACAAAATGCACTGATTTATCTTATCATTTCTTGTGGACATATGCTTGTTGTTAAATCAAAATTCTAGTTCTTACACGTAAAGTAAGTTATAAACACACTGATTTTGGGTCACTACTTAACTTATTTGATTTTTTTGTTGATCAATGTGCTCGCCTGTTTGCCGGGGCAATGCTTTTACAGCAAGTCCACTATAGTAAGTTTTACTATAGTACTCAACTAGCTGTTGAATGCTGTTGAACTTAACTGAAAAAATGTTGAAACTATTATTGTTTGAAACTTAACCTACCTGTAGAATGAACTGGAAAGAAAATGAAAAGTCTAACCATTAGACAGCAAAATAGTAAAAGCCTCAATAGAGCAAATGGATCTGATTGTAAAAGAATAGTGTCATTATATAAATTCTCATTCTCATAGATTGTCATTGTCAGCACTATAATATACTAAGACTGTATGTCACTGTATCTCAGGTGAAGATTTACTGAAGCTCTCCTCTAGAGGAAGATCTGACAGGAACTCAAGACTTCAAACACTATTCAGCGACACAATAACCACTTCACTTCTTTGTAAAAGCTTCTGAGAATTACGTTTCACTACTAGTTGTGAAGAAATTGATCTAAATATGTGGCACGTAAATCTCGACCTTGATTTCAACCTGCTCCTCCATCTCCTTGGTTTTAATTGTTGTGTACTCCTTTTCCAATCTGAAAATACAAGAATACATGTATTTATATTTCACGAATATCCTTGAAGTTTATTTCACATGTACAGTGCAGTTTGTCAGGTGCTAGCAGTTGTCCAGGTACAAAAACAGGTAGTAAGTTGGACCTGTCATCCAGGTTAAAAAAAACTAGGTGTTGTATGCTAGAAATGTCCCGTGTTTTTGCGCTTGAGTTAGTCCCGCAGAGGTTTATTATTTTAATTGAGTTTGCTGTTTAAACCATTCACAGTTTCTCAGTTAAACCATTGCATTTGCAGTTCATACCTGCAAAGTTCCTTTGTTTCCTTTTAATAAGTCTTTAGGAATAGATTATCACAAATTAAGAGTCTTATGTTAACTCAAGTTAGTTCTATAAATATTAGTAAGACAGATAACAAAGAGATTTATGTAAACTTACTTTTTCATTTTCTTGGCATTGTATTTGACTTGATAAGCAGCCTGGATGACTTTGTCCGGTCCACTATCTAACTGATGAGGGATGACCTTTTGGAAGTACTGTAGTCAAGATTGAAAATAGAAAACAATTTTATCAACATTAGAACAATTGTTTTGCATGATAATTTTCAAAAGCTCCAGATGTTACACTGTAGAATAAAGAATATCCCACCTGCAGCATGCCCTCCATATCTAACTGTACAAGATCAGCTTGATTCATCTGCAAGATGGCCATGCCCACACGGAACACGATCTCCAAACCCTGAAGAGACACCTACTGGTGAAAACTCATGCTCTGTCTTTATTTGTAATGTCAATATAGAGCCAACAGGGGGCGGTATAAGACCACCAATTTAGTGAAATGTGACTCTCTTGGCATGTCAAACCACAGCTAGGAGTATGTATGAATTTGTATAAACCAAAACATTCAATGATTATAAAATAGGTGTTTTACTCCGATTCAGTTAAAACTACATAGAGTATAGTTATCATTCAAAAATGTATTTACCTTTTGTAATTGTTTTACAACTTATTTCAACAAATTTCATTTATTGTAATTCCATGCATAATTTTGCTGAATTAAAGACTGATCTGTAAACTCAATATTAGGCCTAAAAAGTGTTTTTGTTTCTCATTTCATACTTTCCTAACTCTCAAAACAAGAATGTTTGAAAAGAACCTACACATCAGACGGTTATAAAGAGTGTATAAAATCTCACCTCACACATGAATATGTCAAAAATCCTGGTAGCGACAGGAAGGGGAAATGACGTTAAAAAGATGGTGAGGAACCAAGATGAAGCGTACATGGAGGTATGAAAACTCTGGGCCTGAAAGTGCACATGGAGCTCTGGAAGCTGCTCCTAAAGGCGAAAGCATTTTCAAAATATTTCAATAAATGTTCGAGACTTGTTTAAGAATTATCAGTGAATTAAATTAGATTTTGTTAACTACCTGAATCATACATTCAAACTGGTACATGCAAAGGCCCAGTTCAGCCATGGTGGGCTTAAAAAGCTCTCGCAGTCTGTAGTCCTGCATCAGCTTCACAAATACGCAGAAAGCTTCCTCTTCAGGCATCTGGGGTGAAAAACAAGGTACACAAATCCCTCACTTTTCTATCCCTCATAAAACATGTACTTTATACGGTTAAAAGTACCTGCATTAGAAGGAGACCAACAATGAAGGCACTTCCCTGACAATAGCCCACTTCTCTATCGACCAGGGAATAAGCCTGTTAATGCAAGACAATTTCGATGAGTGGTACTGAAAGCAGTTTTAAAATCATTTTCACTAATCTATATTTCACACCAATTTACTGAGAATCTATTATTGAGAGCTGTTATGATGAATATCATAATAAAAGCATACGGTTCATGTGAAGAAAAGAGACAATTCTGTGTGAAGTGCACAATGCCCAAATATGAACATTTATGAGCATCTTAAACATTAAATGATCCTCTTGATGATGATGCTTTTGCGCATCAATAAAACACATTGAACATTTTATTGATGTATTGATTTTAACTTCAAAACAAACTAAAATATTAAAGTGACAATTTTTGATTTCTTTTGAACTGTAACTGCATTTTGAGCAAAACAACAAAAAAATTATCTGGCCAATCGTATTATGAACATATAAATGTTTTTTATAGAAATTGAAAAGCATCAAATTGAAATCAATTTAACAAAAAAAAAAAAAAAAACATTTAATTGAGTCTGACAAAAATATAAAAAAAAAAAAATGATTTGCATTAAAGGGAAAAAGACATTCAGATTCACACAAAGACACAATTCCACATGCAGAATCTTCCTCCGTCAATCAATCAACCAACCTTCATGACGTTAAAGAGCACTTCCTGTCCCAAACTGTCCTTCTCCTTAAAAAACTCGTGCTCAGGGTATGTGCGGGCAATGTCCCGGCGGATGAGTTTTTCACAAGGTGAAGTCATCTTCAGCAGCTCAGAGTACTGCTCTTTAATGGGCATATTCTGGGCATTGCACAATAGCTGCCACACTATTGCCCGGAAATGATGCGGAATGCCTTTCCGAACCAGATCCTAAATAAAAATTAGAACAAAACGTTTAGAATTTTGAATATGATATTTGGATTTCTGCTCCATGGTGGTGTTCCAGTCCCGGAGTGTATAGTCTATCCACACTGACCACACTGTGATGGTCCTCATTGATGGCTTGTCAACCGGTTGACAATTTGACAAGCAAAGTCTTTTCGGTATTAAAATAATACACAAATGACTTGAAATACATTGTATTGTCTTACCTTTAGTTGTTTTTCTTTCTTTTTACGTACATCTTCCCATTCATTGACAATGCGTCCCCACAGGATCCATGTATCCTCCTCTAAGTGCGACAAGTTGGACGAGGCGGAGGAACTAGACACCAGGGAAGACCCACTGTTTCTCCGAGAGCCATTCACGGATTTCAAAGACTTACTGTCCGTCTCCAACAACCTTGAAAAACAAATGATGTTAAGTAAGAGCGTAGCATAGCGTGTTTATAATGTTAACATGTATAACTTGTTATATATCATAACAAGCCAAGTTACATAAGTTAGTTTAGTAAACGTTTGGCTACAATGTTTAAAATTACTGAAACTTGATGAATCAGCAGATCTAGGTTCTAGACTTATCAAAAAAAAAAAACACAGGGTTCGAATCCCTGCAACAGCTGCAGGCTGCCCACTGCTCCGGGTTTGTGTGTGTGTGTGTGTGTGTGTGTGTGTGTGTGTGTGTGTGTGTAACTTCACTGGATGGTTAAATGTAGAGCACGGTCCCTAGTGGCCATAATAACTAACTCACTCACGTACAGAAAAGCACAAACACATTAATATTTCTTCTCCTAATATCTACTCTTCTACTGATAACTCCAGTATTTCCATTTTGCTAGTTTGCAGGGAAAAATCTCTATGCAATGTTTTTGATGTGGGAATATTTATCATTTGAAAACTTAATCCAGACGTATAGAAAACTTTAATTTGAATAGTGTTCAAAGTGGGTGTGAGGTGGACAACACACCGATTAAAAGCAGTAGAAACCGGATCAGGCCCTGAAATCTAGGGGCAGCCATCATCGCCAAAGTTCTGAGGCAAGATCCGGTTACTTACAGCTGCATTTGGGTCACACAAGGGGGCGTACAGTTCTCCGCCAGAGGCCTTTTATCACTAGTATGACATTAAAACAAAGTACTGAGACCAAACAATAGAGTCTATATGTATAATGCCTCTGTTGATCTATATGCAAGACATTTTTTAATCAAATGAGAGCGAGACACATCTGCATGCTAAGCATCATTTAAGCTACTTTAAATTCCAGTCACGATCGACAGTGGACAGTAAACAGGACAGTACAAAGGAATGTAATCCAATTGGTTGTGGTGCTACAGCCAGTCTTAAAGTGATTACATTGGATTCAATCCCATTTGGTCCAATTTGGTTTAACTAAATAATGTTTAAAAACTACAATTGACTATGACTTATAAGAGTAAGCATTACTAACACCAATCTAACCCGACATTAGACAACATTATTAGACAATATTAGACAACAGTTTATAAAACATTTGTCATGATTACATAATATTTAATTAAAAATTAATTGCCTTGTTTTTATTTTAATTCAGGATTGAAAATATGTTTTTTAAATGAACACTAATAAAGATTTTCTATAAAGGTTTTCATAACCAATATTAACTGATATGAAAACAATTTTGTGATCATTTATTATCATTTACAGACCATGGGAAAAAGTCTTAGCAAATAGCGTCCACGCACACGCACGCACACACACACACACACCTATTTCTTTCAAAGTAATGGAGACATTCTATTCAATGTGCTCATAATAGAGATGTACATTATACAGAGACGCACATAATGTACATTTCAGGCAGGTATCATACGAGAACGGCATTCTGAACAGTGTAGAGAAACATTTACAAATAAATGGACAGTTAAAATAAAAAAAGATACACAGACAACAAAAAAAAAACTCTGAAATCCCTTATGGATCAAATTGTTTCAATGTATATTGCTTAGTTTAACATTATTTCACCGCAAAATGCATTATTTCTCACAAAATGTTAGAATAAAAAAATATTTAAACTTGACAATTCAATGACATCAACACAAAATTATGAGAACTAACTTATTAGCTCAGGGTTGGCCAACCCGTGGCTCTTGAGCCTCATGCGGCTCTTTAACTAGTTTCACATGACATGATTCAAAAATGCACACGATGTTAACTGTTGAACAATAACTAATATTATCATGTTGGTGGGGTTTTATTCATTAAATCTGGCTGAGCAGAGGTCTGTGTGTGCGTGTACGTGCATACAAGATTAAGGAATGGGATGATGTTTATGTGTGCCCATGTGTATGATGTGGCTCTTTGCAGTAAAATAGAAAAAATCTGATTAAAACAGTGATTAAAAACAATTTGGTGTCATCATTACTTTCGTTCAAAATTATGTTTCTGATCCTTATTATTCACGTGATCTTTAGAAAGTCAATGTTGTAGAAATATAACAATAACGACACATATTGTGTAATAACATAACATAGAATGTGTAGGAATTAAGACGATGTGGAATAAGGTAATATTTAAATAGACAGTATTTTCACAGCAGTTGTTGTGTTTGTGTTAATGATTCACAACAGGTTAAAGTACAAAAGGCCCATGAAAAAAAAGCATACAGAAAATGTTTCCACAAAAATTACGTCTCTTTGTAAAAACAACAGGTAACTCCCCGCCACTGATTACAATGCCAGGATAAAAGATTATTAAAAACGATACAACACAAACCAATAATGCAAAACAAAAGTAAATTTCAACTTCGCGAAAAATTACAAAATCAGTGTACTTTATCAACTTTTATATTNACGTCTCTTTGTAAAAACAACAGGTAACTCCCCGCCACTGATTACAATGCCAGGATAAAAGATTATTAAAAACGATACAACACAAACCAATAATGCAAAACAAAAGTAAATTTCAACTTCGCGAAAAATTACAAAATCAGTGTACTTTATCAACTTTTATATTAAAAAACAGTTGAATAACAGAATGCGTCTATGCGTCAGAAAAGCTACTCACCATGGAAAACTCATTCTGGAATCCTCATGTCTTGTGTCTGATTTCCCAAAGTAACGTCAAATGACAGCGTGTGTGTGTCTGTGACCAGTGAAATGACCTGCTTTTCGCTCTCACTCTCTTTCCCTATCTTAGTCTCACTTCCTCTCATTCCCACAGGCCAGCTTATCTAGAAAGCCTAAAGACCCTCGACCTGTCACCTGCATTAGCAACACCAACAAATTCAAAGGCCAAGGTAAGTCATGGTTGGTGATGGCAGACAGAGAACACCACACTACGTCTATAAACTGTACTAACGTTTAAACACCCACATTTAAAGCGGAAATTAAAACTGTCTTTTTAGTTTAATGTGAAAGGAAACGAGATTTAAGTTTATAGCTTTCACTGTCATCTGTACAAGATTCCCTGCACAATGAAATTCTTACCATTATTCTCCACAATTAATGGCAGAATACATAAGAATACATCAGAGTACATAACACACACAATTTAACTATGTACAGTATAGATAATACAGTACAATATAAAATGTATAACAAATAACAGCACTTGAGTTTGAACCAACGGTATGAAACAACGGTTCGAAATTACGATATCTGTATTTGAGCCAACAATTTTGGTTAATAACAAAGACAAATGGCAATTCAACATTTTACAAGTAGTACTTTTATCCATGCACTATCTAACTGCTTCAGAGTGAATAAAAATCAGCTTATTGTATTGATATTTAAAATATTTAGAATCGGGCTTTATTA
>SOMO01000129.1:81454-96554 GCA_028128575.1 Paedocypris carbunculus
TTACACCTTATTATCCATTATTTCAAGCTTTAGTCATTTAATCACGATTAATTTGGTCAGGGAAGTGCGATTAATTAATTAATCAATACACTCATTAATTTTAATTAGTTTGACAGCACTAGTTATTACACTTATCACCTATTACAAAAGACAAGCATTGCTTTTGTGTTAGTTTTCAGCATCTGTTTGTACTGATGTCCAAGACATATAAATACAATCACTTTTCTTTCGGAATCCAAAAACAAAGTATCGTCAGGGTTACGTATGACACTACTCACCTTGGTGATTGTTCATGTGGCGACGATATTCTCGAAGCTGAGTGAACTTCCTCCCACAATGTTCACACTCTCTCTCCAAGTTCTGCTTCACTCTGCCCTTTTTTCCATGAGTGGCTTTCTTGACATGCCGCCTAAACAAGGCCTTCTCGAAGAACTCTTTACCGCACACATTGCACCTTCAAAAACAAAACAAACAGGCCCAGTCGCAAACCCCTCTAAAACAGCGTACATTTTCTATGAATAAAAACAGCCTATATTTCCTCACCTGAAGGGCTCTGAAATGGTGTGTGACTTGACATGCGAGTACCAGTCTTTTTTCCAGCTGTAGCATTTCCCACAATACTCGCACTGAAACGGCTTCAGCCCCAAGTGCTTATTCATGTGCTGCTGTAGGTCTTTAGCTTCATAGAAACTCTTATCACAACTTGAAACAAAAAGTGTCGCAAACGTAAGTCAAGATGCTGGTTAAAACAATTTTCACCATTTCGGGAGAATGTGAAGAGTCACTCACTGAGTACACTGGAATGAGCGAACCTCGGGCCTTGGCTGATGTTTCTTCAGGTGTTTGCTCAGGCCAGATGCTCGATAAAAAGAAGCTCCACAGGTCGTACATAAGTACTTTGATTCACCTGAAGTGTGACAGAGAAAAAAAAAACAGTAACAAAATTACAATAATTGTAATAATTACTGGATGTTGTGTTTCCATTAATGCTGTTAGCAGATACTAATGTTGCATAAACACAAAATGAGTCAATGTTATTTTTAAAGTGACCCGTTAAGCTTGAAACATTTGTTTGAAGCTGCTATGCGGATCTTTGGGTTCGCTTGGACCAATCAGAGAAAAGAGTCGGAAAAGTCCCAAAACGATTCGTACTCTAGCAGAATTCATTTACATGCAAGCGTGAAGAGGAACCCGCACAGAACTCTTTTTGGCGTTCTAATCTTATAAATGCTGGATTAGGATCACGAAGAGGGTGGAATCGAGATCTTTTAACAAATATTTGTGCAGCTTTACATCAGATCTACAGTCGCTTTGAGCAGCTGAGTCTCACCTGTATGCATGCTTGTGTGTTCCTCCAGGCCTCGCTTGCTGACAAAAGACTTTTCACAAACAGTGCATTGAAATCTCTTGTGGGAGTCGTGTAGTGCCCTGTGCATCTTCAGGCTGTGTTTGGTGGCAAAGCACTTCCCGCAGACTTTACAGCTGTGTGGCCTCACTCCTGTGTGACTGAGCATGTGAATGCGCAGCGAATACAGCTTGGGCAGGGTCTTTCCACAGATGTCGCACACAAATTCACGCCTGGTGTGCTGTTTGGCCTGGTCATCCAACATCTGTGAGTCTTCTGCTCTTGTGGCTCGCGCCAATCCGGCTCTCTGGGATTTCTGATGCTTGTGACGAGCCAAATGTGCATGTAACGACGTGGCATACTGGAAGTCTTTATTACATATCTGCAAATAAAAAAACCAACAAATTGTCACAAGTGTTCTGGAAATGCACCGCCAATGAAACATGCATAGATCAGGAGTACATACACTGCACTTAAAGCTGCGAGCTTTCTCATGCTTCAGAGCGTGCATGATAAGAGCATATCGCCTTTGGAAAACCAGGCCGCAATCAAGGCATTTGTGTTCTTCTGGAGCTCCATCAGGCTCTTCCTGGACAACGCCTTCCTCTGCAGACTCTGGAGGATTTAAAATGGACTCTGGTGCTTGCACGGAGCTCTCAGTCTCCTCAGCAGCAGCAGCAGCTGGCTCTGGGTTGGGCTCGGACAAGTTCACAGGATTCTTTGCAGGCCGACCTCTCTTGCCGTACCTTTGAGGTGTCTGGTAAGACGATAAGAAAATCAAACGTGAGAATATGAAAGATGTAATCACAGTCTGTGTTTGTGCGCTCGCAGTCAAATCTCTTCTGCTAGAGCACGAAACTTTTTGGCACTTTTTTGACCTCTTGCTCTGATTGGTCAAAGTGAACTAATCGCATAGCAATTCCCCGCCGTCGTCCCGAGCACCACAACAGGTTGTGAAACTAATATTCTTTGAAAGATTTTGCAGATATAAAAAAAAGGATTACAAAATATTTAAAATATTTTTTCTTTACATTCGTACGTTAACTTCACATTATATTTTATTGCTGTTTGACAACTTTGTTCATGGTTAAATCTTTAAAATAATCTCCAAAAGTGTTTAAAAAAAA
This sequence comes from Paedocypris carbunculus, assembly GCA_028128575.1. Classification (NCBI taxonomy): domain Eukaryota; kingdom Metazoa; phylum Chordata; class Actinopteri; order Cypriniformes; genus Paedocypris; species Paedocypris carbunculus. The sequence continues at coordinate 83,927 of SOMO01000129.1, forward strand.
TTGTGATATTTATTGCCACTCATAATTTCCTCAAAGTTACAACATTTATCAAAAATATAGAGAAAGATTTCACTATGTCCAGACCAAAAGAAAACAAACAACAGCAGATTGCGTGAATAACCTTGCGTGAATATGCCTCTTTAAAGCAGTATGGTTACATACCTTTACAGGGGGTGATTCCATCTTCTCCTCCTCCTCATTCTCAATTCCCATATGAAGCCGAACATACCCTCCTTCCTTCACTGAACGCTTCCGCAGGCATCTTCTATCTCTCTTCTCTTCATCAGGAGAGAACCCATCCTCTGACCACTCCATCTTCTCCGACTCCTTTTCTGATGGTGGAGTTGGTGGCACTGGCTGCTTTGCTTTGGGTGGTCTCCCTGGCCTTCTAGCAGGTGGGTTAAGGTGTGATTGTTGCACCACGATTTGCTCTGGTGGGTGTGTGGTCTCAGGCTGCACTGCAGGAGCTGCTGCTCCGGCTACATGCACTACTTCAGAAGAGTTTATCTTGCCAGGATCCACACTGATGAAAAACGCCCCTGGTGGTATGTTTGCCGTTACCGGAGTGTCTCCAATTTGTGGCTCTTCTACAGACCATGCTTGTACCACAGCCAGGGACTCACCTGAGTCAGCCTGCCCAGAATGAGTGAACAAAGTCATGGTCTCGCCCTCCTCGGTCTGCCCACTGTGCGCTACCATGGCAAGAGATTCTGCAGAACCAGCTTGCCCGCTGTGAGTCACCACAGTCATTGTTTCACCATCTACAGTAGCGCCAGCTAGCAATGCCAATGACTCTGCTGTGCCAATATCATTTGTGATCACAGTCAAAGACGCTTCTGTCTCAGAAGGCCTGGTGTCAACATCACTTTGCATATCAACCACAAAATCTTCGGAATTAGAGATCGACTGAAGAGAACCAGGTTGGTCAGTTGCCACGGTGTGGACGTCTCCTCTCTGAAAGACCATAAGCTTCTGTTCTTCCACTTTCTTGTGGACAGACTCACATATTTGCAGCACCTCAGCCATCAATAGATGGCGAGCGAGTGTGGCAACTTCGGCCATAACACAAAAGTTGAAGTTTAGATTGGATGTGTAGGCAAAATCAAGCAAAGGAAGAAAACTGGCTTTGCTGAATCCTTAAAAGAAACGGAAAAGAAAAGAGTATTACAAAATGTGACATGGTAGCGTCTATCCTACTTTTGTGCATTGTCCATTAAATAAAATCAAAATTTAAATGGCTGTATTTGGGGTTGAGGGATTTTACGCAAATGGTAAAAGCTACATTTTTGAGCTTGGTCTCATTGTAAAAGTTACTTACAAAAAACTTTTGTACAATAGCATGGCATAAAGAAAACCAAATTCAACTACAAAACCTACATCTCTTTCTCTTTGAGAAAACTCTTATTAAAATTGAAACATCTTTAAACACAAAACACCTTACCTGATAGGTCAACAATTGCTTCATGACTGGCTATGCCGCCCTCCCCCACAAAGAGCGAATGTAAGTATTCGCTGCAGGACGCCAGGACGGCCTTGTGTGCTCGATATTCGTCCCCCTCAACTATCAAGGTGACATCACAGAACTCATTCCTCATTCGCTGACTGTTAAGCTTCTCCAGCATTGTCTGTCCGTGCTTTGGCAAGAACTGCTTGACGACACCTTTACTGTCAACCTAACATCACAAAGCAAAAAACTGACACCATTATTTGGGTCTTTTTTTTAATTCTCACTCGTTTCATGAATTTGGTATGAAACAAACATAAGTGAATGTTCAAGTGGTATAGAACAAGCTTGCAGTTAGATAGTAATATCACTCAAAGTATGTCAAAAGATTGAAGAAAAAGTCAGGTTCAAGAAAGCTAAGGTTAAAGTTCAGATTTTTTTCTAAAGCACTTTTCCAAATCACTTTTTCTGCTTTTGTTGTCATTTTATACATACTTATAAGTACTGTTGAAATTTTGTGTACAGCACTGTGATTTATAAATAAAGCTGATTTGATTTCAGTCAAAAGTGAAATGGCATAATACTGGTAGATGCAAAACATAAAACTCTTTAATTTACATGATTGTATATCTATAAAAAAACAGTCAGAAAGAATCTGAGGGGATAAAGAATGAGTCTCAAAGCGATAAAAGACACTTTATTGTACAATTCTAAACTGTTTCCCTAATTTCCCTAAAGGTAAATGCTTCGTTTAATTTTTACATTTCTTAGCTGATGACATCTCTCCACATATTACTTCCTGCAATTAATTACGTAAATGTTGAATATGTTTTTCAGCCCAAATTCATTCTGGATCTATTGAAATATTACAGAAACTCGATTTTTACTGTACTTACAAACACCAGCTCATGTCTGTTACGTCCACTGCTCTGTTCCTCATCCTCTTCCTCCTCATCATCACTGGCACGAGAGGTGCTCCTCTGTCTCTCTGGTGTTTGCTTGGTTCCGTCCTCGCCATTTCCTCTCCCCTTCTCCTGCTTGTTTTGGCAGTGTGTGCACAGCTTAATGCAGTCTTTCACCTGCTTCTGCACACCTGATAGAATAAAAAATAGACAGACACAAAAAGTGTTACAGCAGCAACCACAAAAGCCAGTAAAAGAAAACACAATGGTAAACAACAAATAAAAAATAAAGAAAAGAATATAAAAAAATATTGCACTTGTTCAGTGTGAAACTTTTGAACAAGTGTCATTGACAGACGTGGTTAAAACATAAGACTGTTAAAGCAATAACTATATATAACAATTACAATAAAAATACTGCTTTAACGAGAAGCAGCTGCTATTTTCTCAACTCATACAAAAAATATTGAATAGCACAAATATATAGAAATGTTTCTTCACATAAAAAATTCCCATAACACTATGCTACACTTTTGAAGTAAATGTTAATGCTCTGATTTAAGCAAACAGAATCAATGTACTACATTTTATTTCATCAAAAGGACTTCCATGTGATATTTTAAGTGTTGTTGTAATCAATAAATGAAACTGCAATTACTTATGACCCACATAAACATTTGCGAAATGTAAACGCAATGCCTTGATTTAAGCAAAAACTCCCTAAATGGAATCACTGCAATACATTTCACTTCATAGAGACGGAAAAATGTTCAGTGTAGTTTGAATTTGAACTTCATCTGTATAGATGTATTTACTTCAACACTCGACACGTGCGCGTTACATAAAGTTCGGCGTCTTTCTTCTGTGCAACAACGCAAATTACCCGGCAACGTTCGAGTGATTTAGAGACGCTTTGATGAGCAGCAGAGACAACTACCTCTCCACCAGAAGGTCTGCGAGATGTTCTCCCAGGTTTGCTGCTGCGTGCGGTGCTTCCCTCCGGACGTGATGTGCGCCTCCGTGATCAGTTCCTTCCGCCGCTCGGCCTGCAGCACCACTTCCAGCTCCGCGAACTCATCGAGGCCTTTCCGTGGCCTCTGATAATAAAGCACTTTATTACGCACCACGTAACACGCGGCCGCTTTGCGGATTTTCCTCTTGGTGTTGCTGGGCGTCCCCGGCGCGTACGGCTCGCGTTCATTCGTCAGGTAGCGCAGAATGGCTAAATAACTCTCCTCGCTAGACATCACCTCGACTAGAGACGCTGATTAATAACGAGACACATCAGCCGAAAAGGTGTTTTTTTAAACGAAGAATTTACAGTCGGCTTTTGCGCCCAAACGCGACTCTAGAATAGTAATAACACTGTTACTAAAATGTTTACCAAGGGGGAACGTCAGTTGCTATCCCGAGTGCTCTTGCCCGAACAGACAAAATGGCTGCTGCACAACCGGATGTTGCGTTTGAAAAGGCGGAAACAGGGGTGCTACACGTGTAATACATCAGGTTTGAACGGAAGAGGACGCTGCTCACCAATAACATTTATAGAATAGCGTATTCGTACTGTATTTTAACTACGTATACATTACATCCGTCGTACACGAGGATAATAGTAAATTACGATATTGCGTATTATTATTTAAAGCTAAAGTAAGATTTTTAATTAGCTCTAATAAGCATAATTAATTTATACCATATGATGAAATCCATTAGCATTGTCGGAAAATATCAGCTTAGCATAAAATATTAATAACATTGAGCACATTCCAAAACCATTTAATGAAAATGTATTTTCCTTGAAAACTGTTATTTCAGTAAAAACGTGTCCAGTTGTATTGTATAATAATATATACAACAGCGTATGAATTCAAAATTTTTAGTTGCAGACATAAATTTTACTTCATTCATCTAGTGTTTTGAAAGTTGTAAATTCAAATATAATACACATCAAGCATCAGAAAAAGATGTTTGGCCTACATAACATCTAAACTAAGTTTCTATATACAATTATTGTACAGGTTTAGTGGTGAAGTTGTTCAGAACATATAGTTAATGTGCAGCCCTGTCTTGCCAGGTTTTGAATGGTTGCCACTGACACACTGTCTAACAGAGATAATGTAATGGCCTGCGCCGCGGTTGAGGGTTGCTAGGCAACGAAAATGACTCATCCCCTCCACTACTGAGATTTTTTAAGCATCCGTCTGTGCTCAGTCTATTCACCCGTCCTTATCAATGATGCATTCCTTCCATTGAGAAGTTCTTGTGTCTGCACACTTTTGACCTGCTGTACTGATAAAGGCATAATGGCTGAAACTCACACACACACACACAGTCAGTAAATTCATGTATACAGTAAATGTACTGTACATTTTTATGAGTACTTGTAGTACTCGCCGGCATGTTCTCTACATTTCCAGGATCTGGATTCCTAAATTCATGACAGAGATACTGGGATTGGCTCCAGCTCCCTGTGACCCAGAAACAGAAATAGTGGCTTAGAAAGCGAATAAGGACATATTAGTAAATTTTCCTCAATGTGGGTTAATAGACCTTACAAAACTATTTCTGTCTCGCCTTCCTGATGCCTGATTCTCTGCATTCTCTTGCATCTCTCCTGTTAATGGAAATATTTCTTGCATTAGTCCGTTTTTCTCCTTTTAGGGAATTTATTGCTTCATAAGTCCATAAATGTATTTTTTGTACAATGAAACTGACAGTAGAATAAATCATTATTCTCTTAAAAAACATGGTGGAAATCAGACAAATAAACTGAACAAAGCAATGTGACAATGTTTTTGTTCCACAAAACCCTGAACACTCAAGTTTCTTTCATCTCACTAAACAGAAGATTTTTTTCAAAATGAATATTCACCAATTGAGGGGATGTGGTAGAGGGTATGGACTCGTGTCCGAGAGGTTCGAATCCCCCCTACCACTGGTTCTGCAACTGTCCTTGGGCAAGACACTGAACCCCACATGCCCCCTGGGTGCCACGGCTTAGGCTGCCCACTGCTCCGGATTTGTGTGTGTTCACTTCACTGTGTGTATGTGCACTTTCATGGGTTAAATGCAGAGCACAAATTCAGTACGGTCCCTAGTGGCCATATTGCCATCACCTCACTTTCCACTTTCCAATTTTTTGGACCAAAACCAGATAGAGTGAAAATAAATGAACAACCAGATCCTCAGATAACAAAGCATTTCTTAAACAGGCAAGAACAAAATCAGTTAGTATTGTTAAATTGTCAACAAAACACACCACAAAAATCTGGATAAAAAACACAACCACACATAAACAAAAGCACTGATGTTTACCTGGGGAAAGATCACAACAACACTTTCAAGCAACTTGGAAGGTGTAATGGTTTCACTGTTGGTTTCCAACGGAAGTCTAGGTAGTTAGGTAGGACCTTTTGTTATCCCTGAGGGAAATTCTGAAAAAATATACTCTTCTGAGAGAAGCCTGAATTTGAACCAGTGGGCAGAACTCATGATTGTAGAGTTGGGCTTTTTGGAAGGTCACAGTGTTGAATCCCTGAAGTGTCCTTGAGCAACACTCGAGGAAGTTCACTTCACTGACTGGGTGAGTTAAAAGCAAAGCACAAATTCAGAGTAGAATTACTCTAACTATCTTCTTATCCTTTAGTCAAACAGTGCAAACCGTAGCATGGTCATATCACTTGAAATCAGTAAAAAATAATAGACATTAACATTATCATAAAACGGACACTTGCAAGCTTAAGTAAAATCAACAATACTTTGTCAGTCGAAGCAGAAAGTTCCAAGCAGAAAGTCACAACAGAAGCTGCGCCAGAGTTGACCGACCTTGAGTTGACTAGCTCCCTCTAGTGGTGGGGAAATTTCTGACAGGAAAAAAATCTAATTGAAGTCATGTGCGTTATTGAGGCTATACTTTTTTTTTTTAATTTATATATTTTAAATAAAAAAAAAAAATTTCAATGAATCAATTAAAAGTGTTTATGACAAGTATACAGTAATTATTCAGTTTATTTAATCAGAGGTTAAAAAAAATTTTAAATTATATTAGCAATTTTCCTCAGGTACAATTTGAAATAACCTATATATTCCTTTCCTAAGGCTCACAACCCCCCCACACACACCCCCTCACACCCCCAATTTCCAGTTTCATACTATACCAAATGAGTGAAACTTTTTTTTATGGATTTTTTTTTCTCTATAAAAAGGTGTGGAATTGCCAAATTATCAAAGGAGTATGTCTTTCACGAAAGCATTCTCACATGCTTTTTAAGAGAGTACAGTCTTATAATCCTAGAAGAGTTAAAAGTCCTATGATCCTTACAGAATTAGTGGACAGAAAACACAAAATGTTGTCATTATTAAGTAAATAAGTGACGTCGATACTGCAAATAATTGTAATCCTTCAGAAAATTGTTTTGAAAGTATGAATTACACCTTTTCTCTGGCAATAATGTCTGTGTATGTATGTACATTTTGGCACAGTAACGTACATTTTAACAGTTTTTATGGATACCATTTAAATGAGGGATTGGATCTGGGAGAGATTGTTGTATGTTACAAGGTGACTTTGAGTTTGCTGGAAAAATCCCAGAGGCTCCAGCAGTTTACGAGCCTATACTTCACCTTGAAGCACGAGCAAGACTTTCAGATATTTGTTTCGTGAAATTCAGACTACACAAGTGACTAATTACGTAAAAAAACTAATCATTAACATTTTTTCATTAACATATTAAATATTAATTCTGTTTTAAACCACAATAGCTCATATGTAACTTGGAAGGCATATTGGAATCCACTGTCTGTTAGGGCTCAGGTGAAACTCCAAAAGTTGTTTCATGAAGAATAGACCTGATAGTTCTTAGAAATAATGATAGAAATGTCTAGTGTGGAACAATGCACAGATAATCAAACTATTTAAAGTTTGAATAACAATGGTGGGTTTTGTAAAACCTCAAACCTCATATAGAAAATTATCACATAAAATCTACCTGATTATAAATGTATTCGTTGTACAATTATTTTATTATGCAGATGATTTGTTCCAGAATTCCACATCCAACGGTGGTTTCCAAAAACATACTGTACATTTAGTGTTTCCTATTATGTTAATTTACAGCGTTAATCTGTTTTTCATTTACATCAAGTCTCTCTCAGGATGTAATGCAAAAAACTGTATTGTTGTAAAATGTCAATGCATTTTTAACAGTGTACAGAGTACACAATAAATGTGCACTATAACTGTGTCTTTATACACAAACCTTTTTAAAGATTGACCTCATGAGATATCATGACATATTTAGCTCTCAAAATGACAATGCTTTGGTGAAACGCATATAGTAGCTGAAGGTGACCTTGTGTTCAAGGTGAAAGCAAGTCTTATATCCGGTTCGTGGAAATTCTAGCAATAATAATAAAAAAAAAATCTGGACAGGCTTCTTAGAAACTGAGTGCTCCCTTTAGCCTGACCTACACTCATTGACAAAATGTTCTTCACAATCTGTGAGCTCTTCCACTTTCTCAAGGTCTTTAAGGTTCACGGGGGCTCTCGTGAAGAATTAACAAATATAGTGTACGTTAAATGAACCACAAATAAGTGTGAATCAGAGAAACGTACATTAACCATGCGACCTTCAAGTATAGAGGTCAAGGTTTGGTTGCGTATTTGTATGTCTACTCACGCTGTGTCTCATTATGTTAGTGTGCTGGTAGAGAGAGCAATGAAAATGTGATGACAGCCTGGAAATGAAACGTTATCTGGCAGGATTGTGGTTATACCTTTTATGTGCCACAGACTTGTCTTGTGAGCGCACACAAAGAACAATAGTTTAAGAAGATGAGTAGAGGAAGGAGGCAGGATGAGGAAAGAGGAGGGAACAAGCAGGCATGGAGCATGTAAGGTCAGAGTCAGGCTTCCTGTGCTCCATTGTAACCATTAACTGAAGCCGTGCAGATTTGCTTTTCTATTGGCAGCAAAACCTTAATTTGAAGAACATGTTCTGACAGAAGTGAAGGTTTGTGGCGTTGCAAAGAAGATCCATTTTCAATTTATGTATTTGTATGTTTGCGTGGAGTTAAACCACGAATTAAACTGTCTCAAACAGGTATTTGGAAGAATCGTCTAATGTATTCAAATGTGTGAGTGGTAGTGCAAATGTGTTGTGTCTGTGTGTCCCGCTCCTGTCCAATCGAGGAAGTGAATCCCACGGTATGAAAGTATTGAAAATTTAATGATTAATAATTGATTATAATATAGTTTGATTGGTTAATAAAAACATAAATAATAGTTTATTTTCGATTAACTTTGAGTCTTGGCATTGTTGTATTGCATGTTATCTTACCAGTCATTAATAACCAAGACAAGTGTAAGAAAATCTGTACGCCAACATGATGCATAGAAATTGAACGATTGTTTACGTTTCCTTGGTTACTTGTTTGCTTCATCCACTTTGCTCTGTTAATAAAAGACCTTTATCTTTGGCAAATCCAGTTCCTGTGCTTCTCTGACCGGATACACCTCATGTACTGTGACAGCAAGACAAAGACCCAGAATAATCCGTTTCACCCACCTCTAAACACAAAGATACTGGGATTGGCTCCAGCTCCCCATGATCCAGTGCATGTGTAACTTCACTTGATGAGTAAATGCAGAGCAAGATTTCAAAATGGTCCCGATAGTGGCCATATTGACAAGCTCATTCACTTTACTTTTCTTAGATCTCCAGTAGATCCAGAGGAAATGTCCGCCGGACCCTATGGACTCCCTGCGGTGGTCTTTTTCTGTGGAAGTGTGCAGTAAATGTCATCTGTCCCCAGAGAACAGCCAGACTTGAGGACAGTCGTGCTGCTTTGTGATGCTTGGCTTCATGCCTGAAGTCGGCAGCTGCCGTAAATACACAGTGTTTGTAAAGAGCCACTGTCACCCAAACCGAGCTTTACTTAACTGCTCTCACAGCATTCACGCTAACACTAGAAGAGACAGAAAGCGGGAACAATTATGTCACATGGTGTGTCACCTCAGAGCTATTTAAACATATATTTAAAGGATTTCGTTTGTTTATTAAACAAAACCTCACATTCTGACACAATGCTGTGTGTGCATTGGTGTGTCATTGGTAAGGGTTAATGCACAAAAGTGAGTCTGTTTTCCGGTCATAGTGAGTGGACGACATGTGAACAGTCGGTCATCTGTGAGTCACTGGCTAATACAGTATAAAGAGGAAGATTAACACAGCACAACCAAGGACACAGGCAGCAAAAGACACTCAGTTGCTGTGCCATGACAGTCTCACATTATAATTCATATTTAGTACTTTGTGTGCTCAAAACACCATAACCTAAAAAACAAAAGTTCTTTAAAATTGATCTTAGAATCTTTCAACGCTTGTTGCATCTAATATTTTTATTATATGAATGTATCCACCCGTGTGTGTGTGTGTGTGTGTGTGTGTACAAGCACATGCTGTTAGGTAAAAGTGGTACCCAAAATACTAATTTCTTGTACAAAAGTGGAGCCCAATCGGCATTTAGCCAAGACCCAGCCAATAGCCAAGGTCCCCACAACTTTACAGGGTTAAACTTGGATTTTAGGATGGATTTTATTATGGTGATTTGTATGTAAGTCAATGGTGGGAACCCACTATGATATAAGTGTGTGTTTGTGTATGTGTGTGTGTGTGTGTCACATCTTCCAAAAACAGTCAAATATTTCTATTTGTTGATGCCTTTTATTACACAGTTGCTTAATATATAGTTTTGTTTGCTCAACAATGTATTCAGTATTTTATTACTACAACTGAAATACAATCTGTAGTATTGTTTTTTTTTTTTTAAATCAATAATAAATGATTATTTTTAGGCACACAGAGATAGGCACAGAGGGGGAAAAAAAGTACAATTTATGCGCAAACGTAAAGCCAAGGCAAACAGTTGTTTACTGAGCAGCAAACATATTCATGTGATATTTGTCTATATACGTTTCGGACCAGTGATTACATTTCAGTTACATTTATGCGTTTTACTTGAAGCGACATGTTGCATTGCATTACAGTTGTGAATGCAAATTAGAAGTTCTGAAATTCACAATCAAAGTCTGTCATTCGACAAATGATGTACTTCCACTGTCTGTCCCTGGATGAAGAAAAACATGCAGTTCCAACAAATGAAAACACAATATTAAGTAAGAATTTGCTAGATGTTTTCTATAATCAGATGAAACAAAGAGTTTTTACAGACCTGGCCACACCACTGAACGTAGTCTGAGCTCCCCTGATAAAGAAGCCGTAACTGGGGATTACCATCTCCCCCTCTTCCTTGTGGTATTCTGGAACATCGGGTGTCTTCCTGTTCAGGAAAATAAAAATACAATCATAATGCATATTTAAGATTATAGGGAATGTGAAAAACACAAAAGCCTAATCATCATTACTCACTGTGAGATACAACACAACACAACACAATGCATTTTTTCATGTTTAAGTTCAAGTTCTGAGCATTTGTAAAGCGCTTTAACTGTCTCAAAGCGCACGTGTGAATATCTTAGAGACTTGTTGCTTTTTATTCATTTGATCGTCTGTTGTTGGTGTTAAGTAAATGGCTATGATTATGACAAGACAGACAAAGACCAAAGAAACGTTTATTACATAACATAATAGGTTTCTTTTAGCTCAAGCAATCTGGATGGCACTAACAACACCAAAGTTGTGGATTCGAGTCCCTGGAAATACTAGAATTTGTTTTAGTTTAGAAATGGGAGGCAACATATCTATAGGGATTAAAAAATGCTTATATTTCATATTATTGATTTAATTATATAATAAAATGAAAGTGGTTACTTGGAGAATGTATTATTTTATTGTTATGCACTTGGTCAAATTTTCCAACCCTATGTGATGATATTTGCCTCAAAACAGAAATACGGTGATTTTTTATTGAATCTCACCAGCAGGAATATGGACATCTGCGACCATATCTGCAGCAGTAGAACTGCCATTCTCGGTCCAGAACTGCATCGAAATACTGACTTTGCACTCCAGCAACTAGGCCATTGTTGGTGCACACGGAGGACCTGCCAGAAGAAGAGAAGGAATGTTTTTTTTACGTCAATATACTCTGTAATGTTGTTGTTTTCATTGGGATATGTGCGAGTCGGCCTTCAGCTGTTATTGTGCGCGTCTTCCTGTTTTTGCAGAAGGCCTCTATATGTCTAAAAGCATTGTGCAGTGTGTGATTGCGGATTTACCTTAAGTCCAGACTTTTAAAGAACCGTGTTCTTGCTGTTTAATGAGCATAAATGGCTAGAAAGCTGCGCAATACAAACACAAAAATCTGAAATGTACATAAAAATACACAACCAAAACAACAAAATATTTCTTAAAATTATGACAAAAATATGAAAATACCTTTATTCATCCCACAGCAAGGAAATTGAATTTAACAACAGCAAAGAGAAAAAGAATATAATAAAGCACACATCTATGAATAGACACATAAATAAGCCTAAACAAACAGAACACATCCATTACATTTGCCAAAATGCTTAGTAAATGTGGTAATGAATTTGCAAATGTGATTTTGTTATAATTCTGTCCCTTCTGTATCCTTTTCAGAATTGTCACTATTTGTTTAGTGAGCTCTGATTGCCCAATATCTTAAATGTGCCCAACATAGATCACCAAACTAAAATGTAAAAAAAAAATATGCAAAAGTGGAAAAAACAACAACAACACAAGCTGTTAGTTAAACATGAGCTTATTTTGGGTTGCAGCTAGTTTATGGTCCATGCAAATGGTTGTCATCACAACAGGAATTTGATCACAGGCTCTGCGTGTCTCCCCTGCCACCAGCGCCACCAGTCTTTTGTTATAGCAACAAAATGCCTTGGGCCCAGTCTACCAATAGGAAGTAGGCCAGGGCCTTCTCTCAGTGGAATTTAATTTCCCATAGTGCAAATCAAACTAACAGCTATAATAGTGTGAAAAAGGGCAAGAGAGGGAAAAAAACGTCTGACTTTAAGGATTCTCAAAAGCAGCTGGAAACTGAAGTTGCGTTTATATTCTCAGCCGGTTTCTTGATCATTGAAGGGCCTTTGCATAAAACTTTGCATAGATTTGGTTGTAAAATTGTTCAGACATGGTCACACCAATATTGTTTCAAACAAGCGGTGCATTCAATTATGTTTTGAACTCTCTACCTGTAAGAGTCGCCTTGGTACAGTTAATATCCTAAAAGCACTTCAGGAAAATCCAATGCAGTCAAAAAAGAAGCATCTGTATAAACGACATAA
>SOMO01000129.1:112581-134802 GCA_028128575.1 Paedocypris carbunculus
GAGAGAGAGAGAGAGAGAGAGAGAGAGAGAGAGAAGAGAGAGAACTAAAAAAGAAGTTAATTTGAGGTGGGGAGAAAATTATATGACTACTTATATTTCATCATTTTACAATCTTATGTTTTCACTTTCAAAAAGTTAATGTTTCTAAATGTAAGGTAAAATGCTTCGATTTGTGTAGCAAAAGTTTAGAAAAAGTTTTCAGTAAGTGTTTAGCAAAGATTCTTCAATCTGCAATTGACCAAAAAAAGAGAGGAAAAACATACAGGATTGCACGTTTAAGAAGTGAAGTCACACTAGAGCAAGTAAAGAAGCTTTTAATGGGTGACCGGTAACATCACCTGGATGAAAGAGCGAGCTGGCAGAGCTCAGTGTTCCGCTTGAGAAAAACCTCACGTTTAACCCTGTGTGTGCCTGGCCTCATAATGGCAGCGGAATGTGATATTTATACAAGATTTAAATGGAAGTGAGATTATTCTAAATCATAAATGAGATTAAAATTTAACCAATTGTCATTGAGACAGACATCAGCAACTACAAGATTGTTTGGCAGGCGCCAGAAAAGCTCAGGCTGAAGAGAAACCAGTGAAGAGGGATTTCATGACCGTGCATTTAAAAGAGCCGCACAAATCTGTTTAGTAATCTACAGAAGGAGAAGAATGGTACCTGCATGACTACAAGTATAAACAATGAAGAAACATCACGTTGGACCCTGCTATAAATAACAATGGTATTAATAATAAGCTGGTCTATGGGGGCCGCTCAAGTTCTAGGACCCTTAGAATCGTCTTAACTTCCCACCACTGCAGTTTCACAGTGGATTGGGTGACTAGGATGGGGTTGTTTTTCTTGCCTCTTAGTAACAGGAAAAGGCTTAATGCTTATTTTAATGCTTCGGTAACTCCAAGATCCATCCATCCATCCATTTTCTGAACCACTTCCATTTCTGGGTCACGGGGAGTTGGAGACAATCCTAGCAACTCTGGGCCTGAAGGTGGGACATACACATTGGATTGGTCAACCAATCACATAGCGAGACAATACCAAAATATGAAATGGATCTCTATTGACCCCTGACGCTGCCACTTCTGTTGCATCTGAAGAGCACAATTCCATTTGCTCTGCTGCACCTTTCCGCCTATTTTATACGATGCTGTGGGTCTATAATGAGAACAATCGGTTACACACAACTTCAAAGATAAAACTCCCCCTCACCCATTTTTGAACTCAATCTCAAGAACAACCTGGTTTGATAAAACAATAGTTACAGACACAGAACATCCTCACAATATCCACCTATAACCCCTGCCTTCCGGCCACACGTATCACATTAAAATGACACGTCAATCTCCCAGTTATTGTGTGGCACACCTACCAAAACAGTTTTATATTTGAATCCTCAACAAAAAACACATTTTAAACGTAAATTGGCCCTTAAATACATTAAAGACGTTGCATACATAAAACGTTAAACTAAATCTTTCTTTACCTTGCCAGACTTCTTTACGTGCCAAACGTAATGGTGGTAATGTTAAAAAGTGATGTTTGTTTATTTATTTGTTTGGATTTGTTGTTGCTGTTGTGACGTGAAATCTCCCTGCTGTGGGACTAATAAAAGATGTTTCAATTCAATTCAATAAAGCGATAACACTCGATAACAACGAAGTCCAGAAATCATTCAGTTGGGACTCTCCACCGATACGCTACATTTTTTGTTTTACATATTGTCACATTTTGACACATACATTTACTGTTGGTCCGCTGATCTTCAATGAATCTCATGTTTAGGTAAATATTATACAGTAGTTTCCCACTTAAGTACACAATCTGACGAGGTCTGTGCGTTTTAATCTGAAGGTGCCACGCCCATACATCAAATAAGAAAACCTCAAGCCGCTCAATGAGTCTCACCACAACGAAATGATCTCAAAGATACATAAAACATCCCAATTAGAGGGTCATGGCGGGGGAGAATGATATTGACACAATTTGGAAGAATCGTGAAGCGATCTAAGAACAATCTTCAATCATTATAGGATTCAATCATTTAAGAACAAGTTCCGGCCGGTCTCCTTCAAAGCCAAACGCAGGAAAACCAGCACCATTCAAGACATGTTTAACTAATGAATCTTCCAGAATTTTAGGGATTGTTAACCAGTCCTAACCAGAGCAGTTATAGGTGGATCCTGTAAAGTACAGTGGACGAGAAATGATAGAAGCGCTTATGTTATGCTCCTACCAAGGTTCTGTTTGTTGTGGAGAACCTTGTCTGAATCCAGTGACGCACATCCAGGTTTTCCGATTGGGCCAGGTTCAAATTTACACCATCCTAACATTCCCAAAATAAAACCGAGATAGCTAATCCATAGTAATTTGGTGTCAAGTGATGGGCCAGTTCTATGGCGGTCACGTGGCACTCACACTCTCTGTTCCTGGAGCCGCTCTGATGTAAGAGGGCCTTCATTAAGCAGCAATCGATGCTGTGGATGACACTGGAGCTTCCTGAGAGACCACTGCCATGGTAACCACCGGTCTCCACGCTCCGGCCTTTTTGGCCACATGCTGCTCAGACACATCCTAATATGATTTACCATTCCGCATCAGAATTTAATCCTGATTCAAGCCTAATCATTGGATGAACCGTTTATTCTACAAAAAGAAAAAAAAATGGGTTTAGTTTTGGTTATGGATGTTAAATGATCCTTTAGAAGGTTTTTGAGGATTACACTAAATGGCACGTATTGAAAAACTATTTATGTGTTTGTGCGTGCAAAATGTTTAGAAATACGTAGTGATTTATCTGAGATTTGTTGGATATTCTACAAATGAATTGAAAATATGACTGTTAATCGGTCAACCAGTAGAGCTGATGTTTGCAACACTTAAGGTCATGGGTTCTACTCCCAGGGAAAGCAACAAGTAGTTTTAATGTTTAACTATAAAGCCATGTACGTCACCTTGGCTTAAAGCCAAAGCTAAAGAACCTGGAGCTGCTCAAACAGGACAAACATGACATTTATTTGTACCTCAGGGATTTAGAACTCTTAATCCAAAACATTCATCTTCTGAACTAATTGCCTCAGCGTTCAGTTTGCAGGCTACTACTTGTTAGTGTGTCAATTCTTGCAGACGAATCTAACAGGACGGTTCAGAAAACAGGGAGACAGTCGTGTCGATTGTGCTTTGTTTCCCTGCGTTCATTATTCGCGTCTGAAGACCTTCTCTTCTGACACAGCCATAATAGAACAAGCAAATCACAAAGCTTCTGACAAAACAGTGCAATGTTTAAACAATCCGCAAGTTTGACCTTAGATTAACACACGTGCATTAACAACCAAATGCTGGCCAGGTTGCACTTTAACGTCCATGAAGTGCAAGGAAAAGACAAAAACGAATTTTTTCGACAAAACGTATTACCTGGACTAAATCAAAAACTGTTACATTGTCAAGTCTAGCACATTACAATTAGTTCGTCTGTGCTTGTAAAGTGGAGGTTTAGTTACTGTATTTTGGCACCTGGAGCTGAAAGTCAGTCAGTCATTGACAGGCGTTCGGTTGAACTTTGTCAAGCGATACGATCTGTCGACACAATGCATTATTCATAAACTCCAACACCATGAGAGGTTTAAGTACAACCAAGTGAACTGGACCTTGGTGTACTTGCACACTGAGAACAAATGGACAATATCTTGCTTTATTCACTTTTTTATACATGTGTGTATATATAATATATAATATATATATACAGTAACTGCATTTCTTTGTATGCTGTTTTTTTCTAGTTAATTCAAGTGCATAATCATTACTACATAAAAACTGTTGAAAAGATATGAATTGTTAACTGTGGTTCATTGTTTCTGGCTTTATGTCATCCTGATAAAGGAATGGTAACAGGAGGAAAGCACAGTGTTCCACCATCACTGATATCGTGTCAGAGAACCAGCCACAATAAACTGAAAAACGGTTCAGAAGGCCGCGTACAATAGTTCTTTTAAAACACTGGCCTGAAACTTTCCCTCAAACAAATATCTTTTTTTTTAATAATTATCTTTGACTTTAAACTCAGCCGGAATTATTTTGTGAACATTTTAAGTCACACACTACTAGATAATTTTGTCTCCCAAAATTCTTGATGTAAAGGATTCAACAAAGTAGCCGCTAACAAAGCCAAGGTCATGGGCTTTCTTCCCATGGACTTAAATAAATGAACCAAAATTATAATTGTAAAGGAGGTTCCATTGAGTGGAATGTTTGGCAAAAGCATAAAGTGAGTATAAATCAGTTCTTTTGATTAGTTAAATGATGATTGGCTCTTGATTCAAATTTGGTTAAATATGTCAGGGCATGTAGGTACAACATCATAATAGTTTCATCCACAATAACAAAAGCTTCATCCGTGAAAGATCTTCTGAAGAATCTGGATTGGGCATAGAACTACAAAACTGTTGTAAACCTGTTGTTATTTACTATTTCCTGTCAAATTGCAATTGTTCAAATTGCAAAAGCCTAGAATGCAACTGCAGGTTTAGCATGTTTATTTCAACATTTTGTCTAAAAAGAAAAAAAAAAAGTGATCAGAAAAATATTCAGAAAAAAAAATGGGGATTGCCAAGGATGACCGGTTCAAAACTCCTGGTTAGGACCTTTCCATGTGGAATTCTCCAGATGATTGTGTGGGTTTTTTTCCAGGTCTTACGTTTCCTAACAGTCTAAAAGCTTTTTCAGAACATCTCAAGTCTGGAAAATTGTCTGTGAATGTGTGTCCGTGTGTCCCGCTCTATGATTGGGCCTGAAAGGGGATTGGCTCCAGTTCCATGTGACACAAAAATGGAAAAATGCCTCAGAAAAAAATGAATTGATGGAAATGCATCTAAATAAAATGTAAGCCTTCTGTGATTTAACAATTGTTAAAATTGCATTGGCGAATAATTGTGAAGCATCTTGCTTACAATCTTCCAAGGAATGAAGAAGTGAAATGTGTTTCTGCTCTCTGATTGACCTCTCTTTAAAAATGGCAGGAATACGAAGAATCAAGAATTTTTGCTTCTTTTTTTAAAGCGTTACATGACACTGAAGTGACTAGCAGCCACAGCAACGCAGGACAAAGAGATGAGAGAGCCTGAGGGACATAGAGGTCGCCAGCCAAAAGAGCGAGTCAGTGAGGCATGCTGAATATAGACTGACTAACCACATCATCAAACACTGACCTTGCCACCTCCACCACACGGATCACCAAACTCTGCCAGCAAAAGATGGTGTGCAAAAAGCAGAACATTTTTAACCAAATCGAAAAAAAAGAGAGTTTGGTCTTTTCATGATGTGACTTCCTGTGGATTTTCGGTTACAGGTGTTCAAAGGAAACGCAAAAAGATGGTCTGTTGGTGAAGTACTTTAATTTTAAGTCACTAAAATAAACATCTGGACAATGTATAAAATATCATCATTGGTAAAGGACAGTTAATAACAAAGCATAAAGTAAGAGAGGACTATATTGCTCAGCTTTTATTTAAATTATACATATCAGAATCAAAATTTGCTTTATTGGACAAGTATGTACATGACAAACAAGGAATTAGATGTGGTCTGACTCCGTCTTCTTCCCTGATGATGAAAAAATAAATAAATAAATAAATGTTATTGAATCCCATTACCCATTAGTGCCAGCCAATCGCAGTGTTTGTTCCTCACACACAACACTGACAGAATTCAGTTCTGAAAAACTGACTTTCGAACAGTTTGAGGAAACCGTAGACCCAGAGAAAACACATGCAATCACAAGGAGAATATGCAAACTCCAAACACCAAACATTCTGACTGATCCTCGAAACAGGAATTGAAACTCAAACAGGACCTAAAGCCTCTCATCCCAACAAGTAATTTTATGTTTTGTGACATTTATTCATTTTAAATTCACTAAAGACTTTAAAAAGTCTTTATTTATTTTGCTCTCAGAGAGAGTATGGTTTTCCTAGCCACTAGTTGCATGCTTGCTCACTGGTCTATGTCATCATTAATGTAAATACAAAAATGTAAATGTCCACAAAAAGATAAAAAAAATCTAGAAGCATCCATGTCCCCATTATCTCTGATGTATAGCTGGCTAGTACGACAGTGAGCGTTTATTTTTGTCTGAACACTGAATAGTCTTTTTGCCACACTTGTAATCATCTGAGATGGGAAAACGTAAACAACACCTCGACACAGCTATGTTTTGATGCAAACAAAAGGGGGTAACCCATCATTTTAGAAGAAAAGTGATATGAAAAAGATTTTCAACACATTATCAAGACTGATCCGTCACCCGAAACACAAGCATAATAACAGTGTCCAATGCATCACAGTGACACAGTTTATAAATCACCTGAGACCACAAACCCTACAAAAAAGAGAGCAGGAAACCATGACTAGAGAGAAAAACACATCAATAATGCAAAACAACCAGTGTCTAGAAGTTTTAAAAGCCCTGACAAAAACAACTGACAGACAATTCCACCCCTTTCCAATCTCTACGCCATATAAGTGTGTGAGGATGTCCAAAAAAAAAAAAAAAATCAAACCCAGGAGACTGTGGACTGATGACGCCTTTCATTTCACAAGTAAGAAGAGCTTTCCCTGATGACTGAGCAAACCAGTTTGACTTAATAAAGTCCGACCTTGTAAAGGTCAAACAAAGAGTGAAGCTTTTATCTGTGTGTACAGCTATAGAATTGAATAATCATAATATTATTCATCATTCTCATGTCACAGAAGCAGCTTCATCCCCAACACATTGTGCAATTTGTATACATTCTACTCCGTGTGCACTCTATCTATATAACTGTGACGTTAAAGATTTTGTCGACTTCAAGGAGACAAATCCCTACAGATAATCTTATAGCTGACAACAAAGCTTTTCCCGATACTCATTCACTATTAGGTACATTTTTCCACCGAAAACGACAAAGTCCACATAATTATCAAAGCTTTTAGTATCGTACATGAGGCCGATAAACTCTATCCTGAGGAACAAGGACTATAACTCTTATCTAAGGGAATATCGTGACTGTAAACTGCAGGTACCAGGCCTGTGTTGGCAGGACGCTGGCCACCAATAGAGAAAGCAGTTGTCAAGCAACATTAGTTGGGAGGCTAATCTGTGTAAAGTGAACAGTCATGGTGGTGTACATTTCCACTGGCTGACGAAGACACAAAGCAGGTTCTTAGCTTGAGGGTAGAGGTGAGATGGCTTCAAAACTTTAGAGAATAGACTATACGTGAAGTAAATGCGGTTACTGAGTTCAAGCGATGGAGGAAAAAAACGACAAAGGATATGGTTCAGTAGATATTTTACAAACGATCCATGTTTTAGCAAAGCAAAACAAGGTTTCCTTTGTTCTTATTCTGGCCACCTTGTTTGCAACTTTAGCTAACATCCTCCATGACTTTTCAAATAATTTAAACGGCAACAAAGTGACTGTAAGGTGGTGGCCACGTGAAGCCTGTTGGCTGCCATTAATGTGCAAATATGAGAATTTGATGAGCCTCAGAATACATTTGCATCGCTCTGTGAATTATTTTTTGCATAAAATATATGTATATTAATACTTATATTATCATTTTTATATCATTACTCATAGCTTTAATTATAGTATATTAAGTATCAGAATCTTTGTATGAACTTAAAATACTCAAGACAGTCACAATAAAAAACTTTGTAAAAAGCTTGTGAGCATTTGTGTGTGTGCACAGTTTTTTTTAGATAGGAAGTTAAGCTACACGGCAGGTAATCCGAGCATCACTCACAGGGTCTGCTGGTCCACAAAACTCCCGAAAAGTCCTGGGCGCATCTGTTGCCTGAATTTCCAGGGCCATGCAGGGTCCGGAACAAAGTTCATCCACCATATTCTGCAACACAAGTAGTTAAGAGTTAACAATATCTTTCTCTCTACCTTTGGAGCCTGTACTAATGAAAGAGCTTATTATTTGACCAGGCCTTGAGAAGACATCGGAGCAGCTAGAGGACTCGGGTTACTAGTGCGCCTCATATTAAATATATAAATGAAAGGATGGCAAAGCAAACAATTGTTGTTATTGTTCTAGAGGTTCTGTTTGCAGAAAGACCCATTTTCATTTTCTATTCATCTGTTCTGATGAGGCCGTGTTGTGTGGCTCATGACTACAAGGGCGATATGAAGTGTCCACTAAGCCCTTTGACAGACTTTAATGTAGTGAAGCAAAAAGGATGTTGGTAGAATTCCTTTAATGTACCTTATCATTATATTACACTTTGTACTGTTTTAAAGCGATAAAACAAGATCCCGACTTCCTCAACAGTCCAGTTTATGTGTACTAGTACTTGCCGTAAAAGCGTTTCATCAGTCCTGCACACACAGGCTACGTATCTTAAAGGTTATATACTGTATTATGACTACAGAGAGCATATTGATAAGTATAAGACAAATGAAATGTTCCATCAACTTGGCTTAATGACTTACTGACTTACTTTCATTTCATACATATGTCGTTGATTTATCAGTAATTATTAAACAATAGGTTACTGTTTTACTATTTGGCATTCTAAGCCAGCTGGGAAAGAGATTGAACATGTATTTGAATTGAATAGATCTGTAAACCAACAAATATAATGGAAAAAATCCTGATGCCGTGTGACAAGCTTCCTTGTTTCCAAAGCACAGTCTGTGCTTTTCTAAAGAGGTTTGAGAGAGAAAGCAGGTGCTGATGCCGTGGCTGCATTGGATCAATCATCACCCCTGCTTTGTCTTGTTACCTCCATAAATAATATAGCAGAGCGGGACTCTTGTTTGTACAGAAAAAGGTGCAAACAGTCAATGTTACAGGAAGAAGAGGACTTTTATAACAGTATTTTTACTGGGAATATTTGCTAAATGCTACATTCAAGTTGACTTACGGTGTATTCAGCTGCAACACCTCTGTACACTTCTAAAAACTCCTCGGCATTGGTTCGATCCATGTTGAACTGTAGAAAATCATATAGAATATTAAAATGTATGAACGGCATGTAAAATCTGAATGTGTACCTTGTTATTAGTAATAAGAACACACACACACACACACACACACACACAAATAATACTAAGAAGAAGAAATTCTAGCTAGACATTGACCATGAGTTATTCAATCCAGCAAAATCCCTGTAACACTGTCTAGGCCACATCATTTTCCCTATCTGTTTTTCTTTTTATAGACCACAACTTAGGCCTGGGCCCACAGTTTTATAATAGTAACGGGACCTTCATTGATTCACTATAGCCCAGAGGCACTCTCTACACACTATTTCCAGCCGAGTCATGTGACTCTGACGGAAAGCCTTCCCATTGGTCAGCCGTGGACTCAAGTACAGTGCGTCTGTACATGAACTAAAAATGTGGGCGTATAGTGATCTGGTCACTGATTGCATGGTCAATGGTGGGGTCAGGTTAAACACAAAGGAAAACCATTACGTTTGCTCTCATAAAAGTATAATCAATTCATTTTGAAGAAGGTTCATACAAATATTCTGACTGTGTTTGAAATCAGTTCTAATTATTTAATGAAACACTGCAACCTTATATAATTAAATATGTGTTCATCATCACACTAACTGCAGTGCATATGTGCACAAAATACCATTTGTAGGGCAGAGATCTCAAATCCATTTTCCATCACTGACTTGATGATCTTTCCTGTTAGTCCTGGAAAAAAAAGACATTTGAAAAATTAGGAAAAAAAAACAAAAAAATATTCATACAATTAAAATGACTGCTTAATACTGTTTTACTGTACAAGTTTCAATTTAACTATAATTTTGCAAATAACGATGTCAATATATATGCTTGATTACTCAAACACTAGAGCACAGGAAAATCTAGCTGTTCTAAGAATGTAAGTGAATGAAATCGCTTTATATAAGCATTTGTGTGTGCAAAAACAGATCATTCAATTTCAGCATCCGGTAAAAGTGAAATCCACGCCACTGTGACCTTCAAAAATCTTTTAGCCATAAAGTTTTGCTGTAGGGTGAATGTCCTTGCAGTTAAAGAACTATATGTTATATTATAGAAATGGTAAAGTAGGACTTTTGACCCACTGTTTATAACCAATATGATCTTAAAGGTCGACAAACAGATGAAGGAGTGACTACAGCATTGATAACATCAAAGGACCCCGGGTCATCTCCTTTAGACTAATAAATAATACTATATGTTAATGGCATCTATTTAATAGCTTGCGGAACTTCTAAATTAAAAAGTGAAGACGTATGTGGAAAGATTTCAACCGCGGCTGATTAAAAAAAAAGTGCTTGTCTCTTCCTGTGTAGTATGGATTTCCTCCAGATGTTTCTCTAACAAACCATCATCGTGGTAGTTGAATAGGTTGAGTTCCTGAAAAGTTCACAATACAAATAATTGTAAAGCAAAGGCTTTTTTGTTAGGAACAATGCGTTAAAAGCATCAGTCAAGGACATTTTCTGACTTCCACTCAAAATCCAACAAAAATACTGCATACAAAATTGAAATTAAATGTTTGGCTAAGAAGACTGGTTCTCTCAGGTGTGAATACGCAAGTCTGTTCTTTCTCTGTAAATGACATTGTTAAAGAATTTGAAAAAAGTACAACCTTTTCTCGATACTGCCTCACTAGACTTTGGACATGTAGCGTAAATTTTAACGTGCGTAACAAATGATTCCTTAAGTTTAACAGTGAAAGTAGCCTGACCTTCATGACAACATTAACCATCGAAAAAAAACCTAACCTCATACCATGTACTGAGTTAATCATTCTAATCTATTAAAAGAACATTACAGAACTTAACACAGAGTCTAACCGCCACAAATGAGTAAAATATTATCCATTTATTACTTGCGTTTTATGCGCCGGCAAATGAACAAACAATAAGAAATGACCTTTTACACCTCACCTTCACCTACAGTAGATCCTGCATTGTGTAGTATTTGAAATATTCCCACTATGTCATCCAAAGTTTAAACTAGCGTTGTGCTAAAATCTATATGCAACTACATGCAAACTAGCGGTATGAGACGTTGTAAAAGTCAGAATCACCGGGCCCATCTGAAATAAATGTGACAAGATTATTCTAATTTGTCATTGTTTTTGATGTCCCATACGACGTATAATACCTACTGATGTATTAAAGGGAAACATGTAAAGTAATAATGTGCATTAAGTTTTTGTGACCACAACAATTAAATTACATCAATATCCATTTAATTCAAATAGAGGATTTGTGTTACTTGGTGTAGACATTAAAACAATGTAATCAATTTGAATTTATGGTTTAAGTTGGATTTTGAAAACTTGAAAGGTTCTCTACCCTATTAAACAGAAAAGTGATTACGGCAAGAAGTCTTGAAGCCTGATTGTTTTTATGTAATCAGAAAGGCTGCTGTTGCGTGTATAACATTCTCTCCAAGGTAATAAGGCCGCAGCAATGTACAAAACCAACTTGGGGTCTGCTTAGTCCATGACCACAATGTGAAATATCTACCTCAGCCCTGTCGAGAGGATTTGAGATTTCACAGGTCAATGCCCCAGCGGCATGCTTCGTGAACAAGGATCTGTAGACGGATTTAGACAAATCCAGAGTGAAGGCTTGGTTAGGAGTATGCGCTGTTTTTGGAAGTACGTATTATACTTGTCGATATATCGCAAGCAAAACAACAGGAGACTGGAGAGAAGTTAGAGACAGTCTATAAGCAGAAGAAAACTACATTTGCCTGTGACCTCTAACTACTACAAGGCTGAACCAGTCAAAAAAAAATATTCATAATTCAATATCCGGAGTCTATATTGTTTTTCATTTCTCCATGTCAAACCATTTGAAATCAGCTTGGATAACGACCGGCAACACAACATTTCATACATGCAAATACAAAACAACTAATTTTAGAGATTAAAAAGATAATACATTTAAAAAAAAAAAAAAAACACTTTTAAAAGTCTCAAGTCTTATCGCATTAATTTAAACAATATATTACAAGCTATGTGAGACTTTTATTATGCTTAGCAAATGACTTAGCATAGCTTGTTTATTACACACAGCAGGACCAGATTTACTAGAACTGTAACTAATCCAAGCAAAACGGAACGCAAACTCCAAAGTACAAAAAAAGGCTTTTTTTAAATCAAATTTACTGAAAACACTATTAGTGAGCCCGCAATGAACAACAAATAACTTGCCTACTGGATTTTATGCAGCACTAGACATTAAAAAACATTGCAATGCTTTTCATGCTAAAACACGTTCTTCCTGTTAACCTCCATATTGGCACCGGTATTGTGAGTACGTTTTGAGATGGGATTACTGGCACAGTGCTTAAGGTGCTGAGTGCAGAGAGCATGGGACCATAATAATAAAAAAAAAAAGTAGATCAGAGGTGAAAGAATATGAAACCCAATGTGTGCAATCAGCAAGATTTAGAAAAAAAAAAGATTATTAACACATCGAAAACACTATGTTACAAAGAATAAATATGTCACCATACACCTACATCTTTATCTTAGATGAAGTTAGATATTGTAAATGATATATTGTTATGAAAGATAGATATTGTTTATTGTTATTTTAGACGTGTTATGTTATATATTAGTGTAAAATGTTTTATAAACAGGTTTACCTTCTGAAATGGCATGAGGTTTGATGATACAGCATGTACAGTCTGAGTACTCGGCTGTGTTGGCTGGACCGTGGTTGTTGGTGGAGGGAAAGAAGAACTCAAGTTCCTACACACATTTCAACAGATTTGCATTCCCTCCTATTCTGAATGGCAAATTTGGACTCTTTATTATTTTAAAAATTGTTTATTACCCGTGCAGCAGATGCCAATGAATCGGACCCATGGCCTGCATTCTTGGTGCCGTCTGTACCAAACTGGGCTCTAAGACAGTGAGGAGCATCTTTTCGTGCCTTTCCCGAATCAGTTGGGCCCAGAATTTTTCTCCAGACTGAAACGGCTTCATCTCCCATCAGTTCCATAGCAATAACTGGACTTGAGGTCACGAACTGCACCAGCGTGCTTTCGAGAGAGAAAATACAGAGTGATAAAACGTGCAATGTCATGCAAAGTCAGTGAAAAGTCAAGTCAGAGTCAGTTCAGGCCGCTCAGGTCTCCTTCAAAAGCTCCAAAGAAGTCAAGTCAATCATTCACTGAGAAGAGACTTACTTGAAAAAAGACTTTGACTGATGTTCTGAGTAAAAGTCTGCCGCCTGCTTCCTGTAAGAAAGTAATAAAAGTATACACGGTTAATAAGTGACACGTTCTTGCCGCACAATACTATTAAAAAACCGCACGACCACAGAACAAAAAGTACCACGTGTACCACCTAAGACCATCACTTTCATTAATATATTTCAAAATGGTCTGAAACTGGTCTTTATACACAAATTGACTGACTTTCAACCATGTTCTTCTCTGAGGAACCCTGACCGGTTTGAATATTCAAACCCTGACCGGGCTAAACGAACAATCTAACATGAACTCTTAGAGTCAGCCTTTTTAAAAGGGAAGGGAAATATTAACCATCAGCATTTTCCATCCGAGCATTTTACCACTTATTTGTTTAAAAAAAAAAAATGAGGCCTGAGCTGTAAATAAAGTATTTTGTTAAAAAAACACTTGAACCATATTTCCTTCGTATGTGATTGAATTAACAATACAATAAATTAATTAATTACAAAAAAAGAGTCACCAACCGCTAGCGTTAGCATTAGCATAGTTTGAAAACTAGCAGTTAACATTTAAACTACAAGTATAAACGGTAAAAGTAATCACTCCTTAAACTCTGAAAGTCCGCAAACTCCGCATACTACATTTGGTTACGTATTAATAAAATTGTCACTTGGAAAAATTGTCCAATACAAATTATTCAAGTCAAATCCAATATAAATTATACAAAGGTTATTCAATACAAATCCAAAAACAAGATTTAAACCATCTTTGTCCTACCTCTAAATACAATTAAAAAAAAAAAAAAACAGTAAAGTTAAGATTTTCTTCATACCATGTTAGTTTGGTCATTTTGGCTTTGGTGACAATAAGTCCGGCACCATAAATCATCTGAATAATTTCGCCAGCTTTATTTACTGCATCCGGTTTAATAACAGCCAAAGTCCTGAAAAACACAAATGGGAAACACTTGCTTTATTTCACAAAAATACAACCAAGAAATAATGAAAACATACGTTCAATTAAAAATATATATAAAAAATAACGTCATAATATAAAAAATTAGTAAAACGTTATTTCTGTGCAATAATTATTGACTAATAATCTTAATAAAGAAAAATATTTTCTATATTTATCAAAAAGCAATTAGCTTTTCAAACAAATCTCCACGTATTTAAGTTAAGGCTCAATATATGTGCAGTATTTCCTGTGTAAAGAAGTATTTTTTAACTAGTATCTTTAATTGTACATATTTGTATGTGCATTTATCATGCTGTAACTGTTACTTCATTATAATATGCATATATCCTCAACTACTCAAAAAGGCAGGAAAACATTTTTTTTGGAGGGGGGGGGGGTGATACCTTTCCTTCTTACTGCCCAGTGTATTGGCTGTGTACTGATCTCCATAATCTATAAGGGTCAGCTGACGAGAGAAGACTTTAACACGGTTGCCGACAAACAGGTCCTGAACTTGGAGATCATCATATTTTGTTCGTCGTAGAAAGATACGCTGGTTCTTCATATCAAACTACATCAAGAAAAAAATGGAAGGTGTCAGAGAGTCTAGGCTCATTTATAAATACTGTGTATAAAACACATTTGAATTCACCATCTCCACTGAAGAATCCATAGGATAGAAGAGCAGCTGGTATTGTCGCAGGAGGCAAGCGCTGGGGTCGTACCACTCAGCTACAAAGGCAAAGCGCGTGTCCTGTTCATAGCATGACAGAAAAAACACACACACACATGGTCAGGCACGGTCCAGCATGTTAGTGTCCCCTACTGACCCTCGTGGCTGGACAAGGAGCCACAAACACAGACAGGCCGCTGTGGTTCTCACTGTGTTCATCACCCGGGGCTCTCGCAGATGGAGAAATCATTCAAACATCTGCTCCTAAATTCTTCTACGACACCAGAACTCAATATTCTTTTCCACGTTATCCTTATACTTTAAGGATCCTTATACTACAAACTTGTAATTATTAATGCTGTTTTAAACATTAAAGTCTTTTTGATTAGTACTTTTTTATTTTAAATCTTGTCAGCATTTTGTGACAAGAAATGATGCGGAAAAGAAAAAAAAAATCGAACTAAAAACTGATAATATTGTCATTATTATTTTCCATTAAAGATCTACTGAAGCAGTAATAATACATGCTTTGAGATCTTTGCTGAGGTCGTGCCCGATTATTTATTTGGCTGAGATTGTTCTAATGGATTTCATTTAAACAAACAGAAAACTTAATTTAACAAATTCAAGCATATTTGACAACAAAACAGAAATTATTCAATGTTTTAAAATGAAATTATCAGTAGTCTGAAGTGTACGGTCTCAAATTTACTAAAAGAACATGTAGTATCAACATAATGATTTGTGTGTGCTCTTCTAAAAAGTCCTAAAGTAGAATTGAGGCAATATTTAGGCTAGATTCGTCTCAATCTGACTGTATTGATTCAAAGGTGCCCTTGAAAATAAAAATGGAGGACGTACACACATGGTTCGATCTTTCACCATGTACATCGCCACCTAGTGCATAAAACATGCTCCACACAGGTTTTGAAAACGGTAAGATTTATTAATTTGTTAATAGCTTTATTCCTTTATTACCACCTCCAAGTAATTACTTATATGAAGCAGTTACACTCAAATTCTTTCTTGTAAACTTCTTCTGAAAACCTCAGCTAAATAAAATTCATAGCAGCATTCTCAGCTCTATTTCAATTTGGTGGACTCATCAGTCTCAAATCGTATCAGGCCTTATCACCATGACAAGCTATTTAAACTACAACTGGAAGTTTCAACAAGTGGTCAGTCCCAACAGAGTGTGAAAAACTTGGGAGTCGAGTTTGCAGACAACTGTTTGATTGTCCGGCCGAGAACGTGTGAAGCTGTTTATCACAGACATATTTAAATGGACATTCCTGCACGGCAGAATCACAAACCCCTGCCGGTTGGAACTGTAAGTAGCGGAGCAGTTTTGCCACCTAACAGTGAAAAACAGGGCTTTCCTCTCAGAGTTCTCACTGGAAGCTAGAACTTTCTCAGACACCTGCGGCTGCCCTCTGCTATCAGTGCAAACATTTCACGCTGTCTGTGTAGCGACTGATCAATGTACAGTACTTAAGGAGGGAAAGAGAATTGGAAAATAAACATAGTGTCGAGCACGGAGGTGATGGAAGGGGTATTTTATTACACACAGAATAACAAGGCTTATGTTTTGTTGTTAAAATTACACTAAGAAAACATTTTGCTACAATGGATGAATGGAACCATTGGCCAGACTTTTAAATCTTAGTTATCAGACGAGCAAACTCTTATTTCTATAAATGTTTGTAGAAAAGAACTAAACACAATAATTGTTTATTGATTGTGAGCCAGTTTTATATTGTTTTTTTTTTACACAGGCTTAAGACACTAAGCATTAAAACAATAAGGTAAAAAGTGCTAGAACACTATTTGAACGTTTTTAGATATTTTTGAGACGCTTTCAAAGACGCAGCTAAAGCCTGACATCTAGTGGCCGCTCATGTGCATTTCAGTGACAGATTCGAAAACAGATTCGGAAATGATTACTGTTTTAATAATTACTATTTCGAATAGCTAACAAAACGTACATGCATTTTCATGACTGTTATCTAATTGTTACTTATACAAGAATAGTGTAGACTGTGTTACTAAAAAAACAGTGTTACTAAAAAAGTTTTGCGTTTACATGAGATTGTTTTACACCAAATAGAAAACAAAGAACATAAATATATTGTGTCTCGTGAGGAAATGTTTCGCGTTTGCTGGTTATTTAAAAAGAACATTCGTCTTAAATGAGACTTACAGCTAGATACATGGAAATAAATGAACGCGAACACGGAGGGGAAAAACGGAAACACAAATCATGCCTTTTCCACTTACCATTTCCGAGACGTTTAACTTGCTTAACAAAAGCGAAAATATTGTCTGTATTTTACCACAGGTCCCCTTTTCTTTCCTTTAGCTTCGATGATAAGTTCAATCACCATAGCAACAGCCCCAGAACTGCCGCTTGCAAACAAAGTAAAAGACAAGCCAACTGGAAAATAAACGCTCAAATTAAATTGTCGGGGGAAAAAACGCACAATATGCTTTTAATTCAATCTATGCGTAAATACCGCTTAGGAAGGAAACGAATTGCTATTTTTTAGACGTTGTCCGTAACCCGGAAGTTTTTTTCCCGTCACCCTTTTACCGCCAACTCACGCTCGCGCTTGAGTTTGGTGTTTTTAGCCGTGTCTTCTTTTATTAGCATTTAGCTTCGGTTGTAGTTTTTTGGCAGTTTAGTTGCTATTTCTTAAAACAAATGTTTCTGTTTAAAGCTAAACAAAATGTTTTAAATATAAATTGATTTGTTTGGTTTTTAAACTAAAATGTCATTCGCATTTTAAGAAGATACGGTTTCATATACGTATTGTTGGGTCTCTGTACTACATCAATTAATATGAATTCCATTCCACGTGTTCTAGATGGAGGTTTAGCAACAGAACTCGAAGCTTGTGGCTTTCAATTACAGGTTGTTGTTACTGCTCTAACACTATAGTACAGTTTTGTTTATTGTTGTATTGTATACGTTGAATTAACTACTACACAGTATGTGCTTTGTGTTTACAGGGAGATCCACTGTGGAGTGCAAGAGTTCTGCACACAAACCCACAGGCCATTAAGAATGCCCATCACAGGTGATTTATCAAGTTGTTTACCTGGCTGGTAAAAATATAAATACCATTGTTTTAAATTTCAGTCGATATAGGTAATGGTCACTATTAAAGTAAATCATTTAAAATTGTCATTTGAAAAGCTAGATTTTCACTTAATTAAATTTACGATATAGTACACTATATTAAAGAACACACAGTACATTTATTTTTATATTGTTAAAACGTGACCATTGCTTAACGAACAAGCAGTGATTTAGATTACAATTTAGCAAAATGATGCAATATTTATGTGTTTCATTTGACATTGCAACATGGGTCAGTTATAAATGAAGAATAAAGTGTTTCAAGAAATTACATCCAAATGTACAAAAGTACATGTATATTGAAGTAAATACATTTTTTTTAAATCATAAAACTTTACTGTTTATTCCTAGTATTTTTCCTTAAAACACTGTAAACTGCTGACCCAAAACTCACACTAGGCGATCCGTGCTTCGGTACAATTGCCCCCCTCCCTACTCCTCCTAGTACCTAACCTAGTGTGAGTGCGCCCTTATGTATCTATTGTTTGCTATGAAAAATCTAACATTTCAAGATTTATATATAAAATATTTAATAGTAATAATATTTAAATTATGAAAAAAGATATTGACAATAATGTATTTTTTTAAAGAGTTAATGTGATTTACATTGTGGCTTGGTTCTGACTGTAAATCCAGTGCTTTAAAGAAATTACACCTAATTGTAAAAAAACGTGCATTTACATATTGGGAATGTCCTGTATACAGTATTTTTTTTTTTTAATTATTCATGTTAAAAGTATTTCTCACTCAACACTTTATGTACATGCAGTTTGTCTATGTTTAATCAAGATGTGTATGGTACACAAGATTAAACATACAAAAGATACAGATACAACATTCATTTGACTATTTTTATTTTGATAGATTTATTCAAAATGGTTCTGATGTGATAACCACTGCTACCTATCAGGCCAGCATCCAGGGATTTGTGAAGTATCTAAACCTCCAGGCTGATGAAGCGCATGAGCTGCTCATGTCTGGAGTTCATCTGGCTAAAGAGACAGTGCAGGAGTTTATGTCCAACGCTGCTGCTTCAGGTACGTACAGCGAACGGCTCTAGAACCTACAGTACCAAACAAACACAGTAAAGTAAAGGCTTTTACAGAAGGAAGAAGAGAGCCATTGGTTGCAGGCTCTGTGGGTCCGTATGGGGCATTTCTACACGATGGCTCCGAGTACACAGGGGCTTATGAGGACAAGGTGACAGTGGAGGTAAAGGAAGACGTATTTCTTCGCCTCTCAAGGTTGCCGAAATAACATTTTGCTGTGTTTCTTTATATCTTGTCTTAGGAGTTTAAAAACTGGCATCGTCCTCAAATCCAGTGCTTGGTAAACGCTGGAGTGGATCTTCTCGCCATGGAGACTATTCCATGTATTAAAGAAGCCGAAGCTTTGGTTTATCTTCTCAAAGAGTTTCCTGACACAAAAGCTTGGCTTTCTTTCTCCTGTAAGGTAATTACTGCACACCCTCGCTCATTTTTTGAGTGACACCACAAGGTGCACTTAAAATAAAACAAATCCTGAAAAAATTGACTGTGTCTTATTGATAATCCGGAATAATAAATGTATTATTAATGGTGCGTCTTATAGTCCAAAAAAATATAGTGGTTATGTCCGAATTTCAAAATAATCGTTTTGCAGGACACTCACCATATTTCTAGTGGACAGCTCTTTTCTGAAGCCGTTGAGGTGGCGTGCAAGTCCACACAGCTTCTGGCTGTAGGGGTCAACTGTTGTCCTGCCCAAGTGGTGAAGCCACTTTTAGAGTCTGCTATGTCTCGGAAGAAAGCAGATTTAAGCTGGGTGGTCTACCCGAACAGCGGGGAAACCTGGGACTCCAGCACAGGGTGAGGAGAAGTGGTTGTCATTAAACAAACATGTACGTACGTGCTTGTGGACCCTTAACACTTCATGCTGTAACCCAATATTGTAATTTACAAATGCAGATGGAAAACTGAAACATGGACTTCATTTGCTAAATTATCTGTGGATTGGAAAGAACAAGGAGCTATGTGGATAGGTAACAGCCACATATACACGAGTCACTGAAAATCCGGTCACATGACTAGTCTTTCTCCTCAACAGGGGGCTGTTGCCGTGTTGGTCCCTCTGATATATCAGAGATGAAGAAACTACTTTTATCACACGCAGAGTAAATTGTTCACATGGCTGATTTTCTGAAATGAGTGTTAAGAGATTCTGTATAAATATTTTACTTATAAATAAACAAGTGACAGTAAAATCACAGTACAAGATGTGTGGCGGCTATACATTGCACATCATACATTTACATGTTAGATGTTACCTTTCCAAAAAACACAAATTGCAACGCACACAGCATTAAAGCGATCATGCGGGTTTAGTTCACGTAGTTTCATAAAGCATGTCTGTTATCCTTCACATGGTACAGACTCTCTTCTTAGACAAGTGATGTCCAACCTACATTTTTGGCTCTTGAAGGTGTAAATTA
Organism: Paedocypris carbunculus; assembly: GCA_028128575.1. Taxonomy (NCBI): domain Eukaryota; kingdom Metazoa; phylum Chordata; class Actinopteri; order Cypriniformes; genus Paedocypris; species Paedocypris carbunculus. The sequence continues at coordinate 133,005 of SOMO01000129.1, forward strand.
TGGTGGTAACACCTTAATATTGATTACAAATCCACATTTTTGTACCCTGTTATTCACAAAATTCCCAGCAAAGCTTAAATGTTATAATAGTTGGGGCACCACTGTCTTAGAGCAGTAGAAAACAGACATTTGTGTCATCACAATAACCCTAGTACGCTTTCATCAAAATAGTTATTTTTGTTTGTACAATAAATTCTGATATTTAACTCTATGCTGTTTTTGATATTTAACACATGGTCGTTTTACAAACCATGTATTTGATCAGAATCAATTTTAATGGACAAGTTTGTATGACAAAATTAGATGTGGTCTGACGTCTTTTGTTCCCTCGTATTCCAAATTACAAGGAAAAAACTGGAAATAAAAAAATACACCAATCTAACACATTTAAATAATAATAAATAAAAAAAACATGACTTTCTAATGGTTGCTTCTAATGTCTCTCCTACCATTAAATGCAATGTGCATCAACTCGGTGTTAATGAAATGTAAAGAAATTTAGTTGAAATACAGGCTCATGGTTAGATGTTTTAGTTTCATAAATAACCAAATACCGGTACATTACTTCAGAAATCAGTCTCATTAACGTGCTTAATGTACTGGTCGATTGTGGAGGAACTGAGCCAAAGCTCTCAGTTTACTTGTCAATCTATATGTTCCAACCAATAGATTGACTCTCAAACAATGGCTGAAATGTAATTCTGAGTATGTTTTAGATTAAACAATCAAGGACAAACTGGAAGTGACGAGGGAGAGGAAAGTCTGGCCATCCCAGATCGAGATAAACGATATTTAATATGCTTCCTGGAATGGTGCCATCGGATTTACCAGGAGATGACAACCAAAGCTGATATGGTATTGTCATTCAATTGGACAAATCTGGCCATATGTACTATTTATCACGGCTGTTTTTACACTGACAATCCCACTCGACTCTGCGGAAGCATCATCTGTGAACTTACAACATTGAAACAGCTGACAGTCAAACACTTAAACACTCAAACCGCTTTTCAGGATGTTTGAAAAGGTCACATTCAGTCACTGATGTCTTCATCCTGGTCACTTTCTGGAGACCCATGGTGTCTGTATTCTGTTGTGTTGGACAGCCGCTTCCAGGCGTTTTCTGATTTCTGGTTGCCTGTGCTGAGAGACCTGCCTAGGCGTTTCACTGCTTTCTCCTCAAAAGCATCTTCCGGCGCTGCATGACCTCGGTGTTCCTGAGACTCGTGGTGAAAATCATGCCTCAGGTTTTCCAGATTCAGTGCCCATGGTCCCAACTTCTGCCAGTTAACTCTCTGGAAGGCCATGATGCAATGTAGATTTCCTCCAATCTATTGATAAACACAAGGCATTTAGGCCTTTTGAAATATACTAAATAAGGGAAATTCAACTATTTACCTTTTTGGTTTTACGATACTGAATTCCTCGCTCAATGTGACGGATGTCTAAGTATTCTGGGTTTTGAGTGTTAAGATCCGTAACAATATCGGCCCATCTGAATAAAGAATTATGGCACAATATGAACGTGAATTCAGAACAAAACATTAATCACTGGTAGTGAACAACAAACAGAACCATACTTTTTACAGTGAATCGCTGGGTGTTTCCTGCTCGGTTCACCTATTAGAATCCAATGCTCCATCTCATTAGGAGGGGACGATCCCCTGTAATACAAAACAACCTTAATATAATTTAGCAAAATGCACTACAACTTTCACATAGAATTAACAAATGTGCGATAATACAATTTATATATATATATATATATATATATGTGTGTGTGTGTGTGTGTGTGTGT
>SOMO01000129.1:137090-159567 GCA_028128575.1 Paedocypris carbunculus
GTGTGTGTGTGTGTGTGTGTGTGTGTGTGTGTGTATACACTTCCCAGGTGGCTGGGATAGGCGCAAGCTCCCGGAGACCCAGAAATGTAGTAAGCAGTAAAAAAGGGTTAACAGATGGATGGACATCTATTTATCTGAAATACTTTTTATGGTGGTAAATAATTTTTTACCATGATTAATGCCATTAGTATAACATTTGTGAAAATACATTGTATTTATTATTTAGAATTATAAAAGCTATTTATGAAGATAATGCTACATTTACATAATACACAATTCCGTACTTTAATTGCATCATGTAAATTGACATTCTTTAATAATTGCTACGACTTAATTGTGTGTGCAAAAATAGAAAAGGTATACCTATGTATTATAAACCAGAAGAATATTGTGATTTAGAGAACTAGGCCATTGATTTGTCAGACACTGAGACGCGCCTGCCTGCGACTGACAACATCATTTTCCAATAAACTGAAATATGAATAAGACTCGTGGCCCAGTTGACAAGAACTGATCTATATGTCATTCATCTTTATCGGCAACATTTTATTTAAGAAAAACGTTCCAAGTTAAGCAGCAGAAATTTGATGCAAATTTAAACAAGAAGTCATCAAATATGGTTATTAGAAATAGCATGGCTATCAGAATGCACTAGCGCGAATCCACCCATTTCACAAATCGTGGACAATACGTGTCATTTATGGACATTTTACATCATATTTATATAAAAATAATAAGACAAACATAAACCTGCACTTACCTGTTTTAAAGTGACAGAATAACGTTCGTTTACAGACTAAATCAAGCGGCGGGATGCGCGAGCCCTCAGACTAGCTACCAGGCTGCTTCTCGGCGGCCGCTACCAACTCCCAATCACAGAGGTGTCGTCTGGCACAGCACGCGTAAATATTTAATTAGATCTATTTTAAAGTAGTTGTATTGTCACATGACGTAATGCTAAAGGTTGTGTTACATTTTAATATGAGTGATATAATGAAATTGCACACAATTTTCCACATATTGCTGTTTCGAAAATCCCACTCCCCCCGTAGTTTCCAGTGAGCGGACAGGTGGACTGTGGTCTTTAAAGTGACTGGACGCTCAGTGTCTGTTTATTAACGCTCACGGTGAGTAGGGTTTTAAGTTTCATATACTTATAAAATGTACACAATTTTTAAAGTCATCAAGACATTTGCTTTGAAAAACACGTGTTTATGCATAGAATCAGATTACTGTACTGCCAAAATGATCAAATGTAAATTTGAAATTAATTCACATTTTAGTTTTTTTTCCCCGCTTGCAATCTTCACATTTTCGTTCGAAACTCTTTATTTCGATTGATTTTTTCCCATCTTTTTGCATTTGGACTTTTGACACTATATCTCAAAGTCAAAAGGCAGCGGCACTTAAGCTTTGATCATTTTACAATATAGTGTACTTACACTACGCTGGTTTTTATCACAAGCATTGCTGCTGACATGCTTAGAGTGAATTATTACATGTTTTACTAATAAGTTGATTATAAGTGTAAAAGAAGTATAGAAGTATAAGTGATGTATATACAAGAAGTATAAGATTATATTTTTTATGTGAGAAACAGATGCTAACAAGTTCTCAAAAGCCTGTGGAAGCTGTGTGACTGCATATCAGTTAAACTTGGAAAAATAGTTGAAGAATACTGTAGAAGAACTGAAATAATAATTATAGGCTGTTCCGTAAATTATTACATAACGCTTTCATAGGTTCCATAGGTCTCAGCATGACTGGCAAGCTGATGATTATCGACACTGACTGCGGCATAGATGATGCTCAGGCCCTCATGGTCGCTCTCTCGGCACCAAGTGTGAAGGTGCTGGGCATTACCTGCTGCTTTGGGAACACAGATGTGGATCAAGTTTGCCAGAATGTGATGCGGGTATTATCTGTATGTCAGCAAACCCAGGTAGCACTCTGATAATGGTTAGGAATGGGAATAGAGGTTGGAGTAATGACAATAATTGTGTTGTATTGATCGTGTTGTTATACAGATTCCAGTGTTTAGAGGGTCTTCTGGTCCATTTATTGGACCCATGACATCATTTAAAGATCACTTTGGCAGAGATGGGTTGGGAGATGTGCTGGAGAACTCTGATGCCTGGAAGATGCATATGCAGAAAGAGCATGCTGTTCATGCCTTAATAAGAATTATAAATGAAAACATAGGAAAGGTAAGACAAATCAATTCAAAATGACCTGGAATGAAAAATGTTTACTTAAACGATGGAAATATTTTTTTTGAAAGATGAACAGGTAAGATGAGGTTACTGTGACCCTGAAAAAAAGAAAAAGAAAAAAGTTAAACATGTACTATATATGTGTGTGTGTGTGTGTGTGTGTGTGGTTAAAATAGATCAGCGACAAGACTTTTGTCAGGGACTGTATCAACTGTATAAATATGTGTAGCTGATATATGTACAATACATGGAAATACTGTATACATATGATTTATAAATTACTCATTTCATAAGCGTGTGTATAAATATTTTCAATGTAACTATAATATAATGTAATTTCATGTAATTATATACACACACTGCAAAATTGGTCTTTTAAAGAGTTAATTTTCCCGAGCGTGCCCTTTGTGATTGGCTGGTATTGGGACAGGTGGACCAATAGCGTGAAGGCTCTTTCCTTCACATATGAATATTATGTCTTACCGTCGATGTGTGTATTGATCTGCGGAGTGACTTGACTCTAGACTCTAGGTTATTCAGGGTCCAATAAACACACCTGAAAATGCACCTGACGATAGATCAGCACGTCGCCTCATCTTCAGCATGGAAATAATTTTCCCCCGATTTTTGATTCTTTCGATTTCTGATTTTTTTCCCATAATTTTTTCAAACTATGATTTCTATTACTAACTTTGTAAAGGTTGTTTCTTTAGCCATTTTAAAAACATCAAAGTTTCACGTGAACATTGACGCCATCTCGTGGCTGACATGATGAAACGTTTGATTTTTCCCACAGGTTTCTCTTATCGCACTTGGTCCGCTCACTAACTTGGCTTTGGCAGTGAAGTTAGATCCCAGCCTTCCTGGGAAACTCAAGGATCTGTATATCATGGGTGGAAACATGGAGGGTCAGAAAATGAGCAAAACTATATAAAATAAAAAATTTACATACCTCTCACATTAAAATACTCTTAATATATAATGTAATATACAATATACTGTACTCATTAAATTAACATTTTTACACAGTTATACTTCACAATTTTGACCTTGTTTTCTACAGGAAAAGGAAATCTGACTCCTTGTGCAGAATTTAACTTTAGTATGGACCCTGAATCAGCTTACATGGTTTTAGAAGAATATACCTGCTCAACACACATCGCAACCTGGGAGTTTACCTGCAGAAACAAGTTCTCCTGGGTAAGTGACAAACCAGTAAAATATTCAGAATAACCACGCAACAATTCAATCTTTCTAGGAGTTTTTTGATCAGCTGGTCAACATGGACACACCATCTGCTCGATTCATGAAGCTGATAGCATCCAAATGCCGAGCCTTCTCTCGGGAGAATGGCATCAGCAACAGAGATCTGCTTTTCGGGCAAGGGTTTGTTCCTTACGATGCATTCGCAGTGGCCGCTTGCGTGGACAGTAGCGTGATCACGGAGAGTCTGGAGATAGCGGTGCGTGTGCAGCTGCACGGGGGGATGGAACGAGGTATGATGGTCCTGGACCCGAGTAACACACTGAAGAAAGGCCATCGTGCGTTTGTGATGCGAACATGTGACCTTCAAAAATTCAGCATGATGCTCAAGACCTCTCTAACGCTTTAGCACAAAAATACTGTGTGTGTAATATGGAAATACATAAACGCACAGAAATGATAAAGAATAATTTGGAATATTTGATCTTGATCAATTGCTAAAGTCTCCCAGATTATTTGGCAAAATCTCTGGTCAGATTTGCAAATAAAAATGTCTGAATCTAGCAGATTTCACTATTCATTCTTGTGCCATTCAGTTAAGATAGTTACCAGTCAATCGCAAACTATGATGAAGCTGAGCTGAGAGTGTTTTGTTCTGCATTATAGATTCACCAAATGTGGTATAAATGTGAAACCGCTTCAAAGGTTGCATTAAATAAGAAAAAAAAACACTATAATATGTCTATTGCACTGCCCTAGTTGTGTAGTGGTTTGTGTTGGTAATATACGTATATTGGTATACATATTGATAATATTAATAAAAAACTAAAATACATGCAGTCAGTATACCATCCTGATATGTTTATTCCAACCAAAGTGACCAACTTTCACTCTTTGACAAATTAAGTACAGAAGACATTTCAAGTTTTTGAAACTCCCTCAAATTAAAAATGATGATTTCGGCAAATAAAGTTTTTTTTTTCTTTGCTTTAAGCGCGTCTCGATTAAAACAAAATAAAACCAATTCATTAACCCTGAATGCTTTTACGATTCAACTTTGACTAAGAGAGGTCTTAACCCACGTCGACCCTCATCCTCTGCCCACCACTCGCTTTCTGAACGATACATCAACCAAACAAAGTAGGCAGAAGTTCTAAAATGAAGGAAATTCTTAAATGAAAATCCCAATCCAATTTAGGGAAGAGGGGTCCACAAAGTGCTTATATTCAAGTTCAAGGAATACTGCATCTCGCACTTGTTTACAGTAACACTGAACTTATAGCTAAACTCCAAACAACGCAGTATTACTCAAGGATCAACTAAAACGATAAAGAATATCATCCCTACAAGGCCAATAGTGTTTCACAATTTTGTCTTCACTGAGTCAATTAAAATAGAACTTTAGGTTTTGTGATATCTCGAGAGAAATAATTTGCGTAGGGTTTATGAAAACATAACACTGGGTTACCAGAGCACATTTTCACCAACACATTGATATTTCCCAACAAATGCATCATTAAAACAATCTTGGTGATACTTTAACATGGAAAAATAAAAACAAAAAATGAGTTATTTAACCATTGCGTTCTCTTTTGCTCTGTGGGCCTTGATGGCCTCAGACGCCGTTGTTGTTATCAGGGCTGTTGGGCCAGGGGTCCGAGTTCCAGCGGTTGAGGGAGGGAGACCACCCCATGCTCCACGGGTTGTAGGTGCGATGCATGTCATTTGGAGAGGGTGTGTTTGGTGCGGTGTGGCTGGCCAGGTCAGGGAGAGGGCTGGATGTAGGAGAGGGGAATGGATGAAGGGTGGAATCGTTGCCAGTCGACCAGATGGAGCTGCTGAAGGACCAGGGACTGCGTGCCAAAATAGACTAAACAGACAGTGAGAAAACAGTTAGTATCTACATTACCATCGAGGAATTAAAGCTGGTTCCTGTGAAAAGTCACGATAACCCAAAATCATTTACATTTAAAAGGCACCATACATTTACTGTTGTCAATAGTAGCTCGTTTGTCAAGAAAAAACTGCATTGCATTACACTGCATGGTTTTGATCAATACAACTTTACAAATGTTATTGGTTTTATAAATCTAAATGATCTAAAACTATAGATCATATTGTTGAAAAAGATCCAATCAGGATTGAGCTACCGTATTTATGCAAATGTAAGCATCCTTTTTTTCTGAATTTTTGTCACTCAAAAACTTGGGCGGTGCTTATAATCACCTGTCATTATGTATAATGCACATAAATATAAGCACCCAGTTTTAACAGAAACACGTCGTCTTTAAGAGAGTTTTTAAGCAGGGGTGCGCGTGTGCGTTTTATTTGTTTTTAAGTCTTTAAATGGTCTGGCCCCTCCCTATCTGTCCGAGCTGCTGTGTGTTCACTCCCCCTCCCGATCTCTCAGGTCAGCTGACCAGCCGCTTCAGTGTGTTCCAAAAACACAAGGCAAGCTCAGGGGAGACAGGGCGTTTGCTGTGGCAGGGCCGAGGTTGTGGAACGCTCTCCCTCTGCAAGTTAGACAGGCCTTCTCCCTGACTGTTTTTAAATCAAAGCTGAAAACCCATCTTTTCTCTCTGGCGTTCAACCCTGCATGAGCATTTGGCTTTTTAGTGTCCGGTATTGTTTTATTAATTTTAATATAATTTTATGGTAATCCGACTTTTATACATTTTATTGTGATTGCCCTTTTGTATTTTCCGTTGTTGTTCCTAAAGTGTAAAGCACTTTGGTCAGTTCATCTGTTTTAAAAAGTGCTGTAAAAATAAAGATGACTTGACTTGACTTGACTAAATATGACGTGCATATAAGCTTTAAGCTGTGAACGGCTACAAACGGAGTCCAACGAGTCATTGCGGTTAAGTCAAAAATGAAGAACACAGGCAAAGATTAAAAAATACAAGAAACAGACACAATCAAAATGCTCGGTCTGCTGCACAAGGGATATTTTTAGATATTTTGATAAAATCATCTTCACACTTTACACATTATAATCATCTTTAACTTTACTGTGTGCAACAAAGTTGAAGTGCAAATATTTTCTGAAAAAAAAAAAAAAATTAAAATAAAAAATAATAAACGAAATGTGCACGTAAAGACTCAACTTAGCCCTTGTGTTCTACTTGGGGTCTAAGTGGGGTTTTCAAAGAATCCCAAAGTTGACCAAAGCATACCTTGTGAAAATTACCATTTAGGAAAAAAAAAAAAATCTAAAAGATCATGCGTAACATACACAGAACAAAAAAGAGAAAAGATGTCTTACAGTGGTTGGAGTGGCTGGGGAAGTGGTGCTGTTAGGCCAGGAATCGGAACATTCAGCATCCCAAATAGATGGAGACACAGAAGTGTATTCGGACCAATTCTGTTGAGCTTCTGGACTCTTGGGCACTGTCATGTCTTTGAAAACTAATAAACAACAAACCCTAAATACACTAGAACGGACACAGGCGGGCCACACATACATGCAGATATATTCATACCTCCGGAGAGATTAAGCGAGTTGGGTCCAAAAGCAGAAAAAACAGGATTGTCACTACAGTCCATAGGCCCCCACATTCCAGAGCTAGTAAATAACAAATTATAGAGAGAATACATATACGGTACATACACCCACAAACACATATAATTGAGATCAAAGGATTGGGAATATTTGATGATGCACACAAACCTGTCAGATTCATTCCCCTGACTGTCAGCCTTAGAAAGAAAGCTACTGCCACCTACGAAAAGAAGACATGCGGCATTTCAGCAGACACTCGCTTTCAGTTATAACCAAGGCAGACATTTGTCTGGTCAGTCAAAATAACTAGAGGCGTACGCTACCAACTAGCTCGTCAGTGAGTAGTTAATATTATCTTTAAAGCAAACTAGTGAAAATGGAACCTGAAACATTCGATGAATTCGTAATCATTAGGTCAAAAATCGAAGAATGTTATTGCCAAGTCAGAATACTTCAGTAAAGTTGATTCAGACAGCAGAAAAGCGCAGTGAGATGGTTTTAAGTCGACCGTGAGTCAAATTTGCTGTTGAGGATGGAGAAAACGGTTGTTCTTGATACTCATTTTTAATTGAATTTATTATTAGTTATGGCGAAAGTTACAATTTTTGTTTTGTTTTAATTAGAAAAGTTATTTTTTTATTAGAACTGTGCACTGGCATCTTGTGGCTCTTAGAAATAATGCTTTCTAATGTTTTTAGTAATGTCTACTACAGGGGTCTCCAAACTACGGCCCACCTCATTTTTTTTTATATTTTTTTCTGTTTGCATTTTTGCCTTCACTGTTGCCTTTTAAATAAGTTTCTGTTAAAAACGTTTTGCTGCTGTTGTACACTAAATTTTCCCCTAGTGGGATTTATAAAGTCTTATCTTATCAAAAGGCGCTGGAGCTCAACTCTGGCTTCATCTAGTGTTGAAAGTGAGAAGTGCAACAGTCACAGAAAAGGTGCGAGGGAGTAGTTCGGTAGAGTAATAGCTCAAACGGGTTGATATTGAACGATCACTGATAGTTCCCGGTCCATGGACCAGCTCTGGTCAGTGGATGAATTGGTACTGGGCCGCCCAAGTGAATCAGATTAGTGCCAAACATACCAAACGTAAACAGATGTATTTTTTAAAAACGATACAGAAATGGTTCACGTTTTCGTTTTGTTCTTTAATTATCTTTTTTGTTCGCGATCTTCACATTATCGTTAGACAGCACGTTAAAGGCTGGATTTTCGTTACCCCGGACTTCTCTCGAATCCCCGCACGCGCTCTTGTAGCAGCAATTATGAAAAAAAAAATTATTATTGAAATAATTCATGCCTTTTTGGCATGAATCCCTTCGTTTTCTAAGTAGTAAAACTTTATTCTTAGTATAAATGAGGAACTATAATTGTGTCAGTTTAAAACGTTTTTTAAAAAGGAAAAAAAAATTTNTACTTTAAAATTATATACAAAAATTTGAAAATTGCATTAGTGAACCGAGGTACCACTGTATTTCCTCTATATCCCAAAATGTGAATTTTTTTTTCCTCAAGCCTGGTCTGGCCCCTTTGTCAAATTTTAGAACCCAATGTGGCCCGCGAATCAAAAAGTTTGCAAACCCCTGGTCTACTAGATTAAACCACCAGAGTTATCAGGCCCAGTCATCTGTAGTGTTTGTGCCACTGACAGCGTTACAATCATGTGTATGTCGGCATATTTTGTACTATAATGTAATCGAAAATTCTTTTCAGTCAAATTCTACATTCAGCAAGATTCCTGTCAACTCACCAGGGCTTTTGTCATAGCCAGCAGTAACCGCTGCAAATGTTGGGTTTCCATTTTGGCCAGGTAGAGAGGCAGACTTGGTGAGCTTATTTCCTGGAGCTTTCTTCTCGCTGCTGAGACACAAGCACAATTACCCATCAGTTTCTTCGTTCTTGCAAAACTGTCTGAAACAAAATGCAATCTGTGGTGTGCGCTATATAGACGTGTCAAGTTGCCTGTTTGCATGAAGACTTTTGCTGTAGCTTCCGCGAGAAATGAGGCTAGGTGAGGTTGGTGGTGGAGAACATGCTCTGGAGAGATATGCACTTGGTCCTTTTAAAAAGGGATCAGCATTCATGGTTTGCATAGAAATCAGTTGAAGGCTGTCTTCTTCTGAAAGAAAAATCAAAAATAATTCCGATTCTGAAGCGAGCGTAGTGGAAGTTTTTGTTACTTCTAATCAAGTCAAATGTTAACAGTACAACCTGAAAAGGACTACAACAATCATAAACTTCACGTTATAAAGAGAACTTACGGTTGTCTGTTTTGTTAATGGGAATGTCCCATTCTGGTGGGGAAGACTCTTTTTCTCCCTCAGAGCCACTGCTGTGGCAAAGTTCCTGCATCAAGCCGTTGGGAAGAGCTTTATTAAGTGAAGATGGTCGGCCATCTGCCAACTTTCCAACTACTACTAAATAGAAGGGGGAAAGAACATGGTGCCATGGTTTATCAGCAAAGAATAAATTAAAACGAAGTGATAAGCAAACGTATAAACTAGCACTTACTTCTGCTCAAAGACAATGGTTTGGAAACATTGAATATTTCAGCATTGCTCAGGGATTTGTTGAAAGTCTTGCGATGCTTGTCCTGTTTTTCCAGAGGGGTGACGTACGGGAGTTCTAGTGAACTGTGAAGACAATTACAATATTGCTTTCTTTTTTTGAAAGTAGAACTTATATTTACAGTATTTAAAGCAAAAACAATTACAAACAGAAATAATCATTTCTTAGAATTATATACAATTACACAATTTTGGAATTATGCAATTACCAAAAAAAAGTAACTGAAAAAACTAAATTAAATGCTTAACTGAATTTAACAATACAGTAATAATACAAATGTATTTTATCCAAAGCAGCTTTCATTACTTTAATCAATTACTAGTTGTTGCTTTTGGAAATTGGTCAATAAATGAATACGTAATCCAAATAACAAGTCAACTATTTTATACAATGTTAATATGAGTACACAGCCGTTCTTCACAATAACTCTTTTGTTTAACAAAGTTTTATAAACAAACCTGGATTTTTCAACTTGGTTCTCCCTCTTTGTGGAGGATTGTTTCTTGTTTTTTGGCTTGGTTGGTGAAGGAGTGATTTCTTCTCGTTCCTTTCCATTGTCAGCTAGCACCGTCTTTCCTTTCACCTTAACTGGCTCCTGAATCATCAGACGATTGTAGTGAAATCTCAAGTGCATGAAAGCCTGACGTGTGCGGTGTGGTCATGAACACGTACCTCTTTAACACTGGTCTCCATATCTGGATTAGAGGTCTCTGTGGTTGTGGAAGAGCTGTCATCGTTGTCCAACGGTACCTCCTTTAAATCTTCTGCCTGATTCTTTCCCTTTGTTTTCCTGTCTTTCTCTTCTTTTTTCTTGAGGGCTTTTGTTTTGTTCTTCCCTTTCCCTTTTGACTCATATACTTCAAAAACATGGAAAAAACAAAAAAACATTAGTCAGACGGATGCATTCTGCTTGGTCTATCAAGTAAACATAGAAGCAAAAGGGAATCAGACCTTTACTTTGTATGTTGTGCTGAGAGTTGTGTTCTGACAATATTGCAGCAGGAGACTCTGGTCGGTCAAGGTCTTTATCCATGGCTACCAATAGTCTATTGTAATCCTGATCCTCCAGAACATTGGCCTTACTGTTGTTGAATGGTGAAGGCCCTGAACTCGGGATGTCTTCGGGCAGGCTCATGCCCTGCTGTTGCTTGGAATTTCGAGCCTTTCGGTTAGTTAGTACTTGGCCACTATCTTTACCGAGTGGCAATGATGAAGACGATGACTGCATAGGTCCAGAACGGCCTGAACTTGATCTAGACTTGCCATCTTGCAGAATTCCATTGCTAATGGAATTGGAGTGTGAACCACCTTGCCGACTGCCGGCACGTCCGTTATTACTTGATCCATGCAATCCTCTGGTGGAGTTCTGGTTCGAGTCAGCCAGATCGTTCACGCTGCAACAAATGTGATAAAAAATAAATAAGTCATTTTGACATGACCACTGGACCATTGTGCAAATGAAACGTACTTATCGCTGTGACTTCGAACAATTTCCCTGAGATCAAATGGCTTTCCACTCTCCATAATCGAGTTGGATTCCATAGATAATCGTCGCTTGAATGGCTCCCATATGCCCTTGGCCTCGAGATAGGCAGTAGCGATGACCACCACATACATGGAACTACAAAAAAATCAGTTTAAAATATCTTTAAAAAAAAAATTAAAAATCAAAACAACATCAGCACTACACAACTAAAATGCATTAGTTTTGCATGATGATTATTATTAGTTGGAATTTTGTGATATTAAATCTCAAAATTCCAATAATACAAAAGCCTCATCATCATGGGCTCTATCCTCAAAATAGCATCGAAATACTGATTTTAGTATTTTAATACTTAAGTGTTTTTTAGTATTTTAGCAAGCATCATTCATTGTTGAAATTGTAACAACTGTACTTGGAAACTATTTGATCGAAAATGCTCATTCTTTTTTTTTTTTTTTGTTTTGCTCGATAGCATCAGAAGCTGAAAAACTATCGACCTTTCTGCTTTTTACCAACTAAAAGATTGGCTTTATTTTACGTTTAGCCCTGAAGGCAATTCTGAATGCTATGTGCGACACTTACATCATGACAATGGAGACAAAGAAGTAGAGCTCATGCTCCCAGTTAGGTCGAGGAAGAGTGGCTGCACACACCGCCAGCATATGATATGGCAATGACGCATTCAGTACAAAAATGAACACTGAGCCCCCTGCAGTCACCAATTTCAGTTCCATGATCACTCTAGATGACGTGAAATCTGGAGTGAAACTGCAGAATGATGGAAATATAGTTAAAGCCATGTCAAAACCTTTTGGTTGAGGTGAAAAAATGGTTGTGCTGTAGAGGCGTGTGAAGTTTTGCTCACAGTATGATGAACTCTTTCGAACTGTTTGGGTTGAGGATCATTTCTTCACAGTTGAGAATTTTGAATCCATAGCCTTCACAGGGTTTGCCGCTGATCTCCATGGACTTGATGTGAATAGAAAGTAGTCCTGTGTTCTCCAGTCTGAAAGTTCTTCGAAGTGTAAAGTTTGGATCTTTTGCATTCACTAAAAAAAAAAAAAATGAAATGAAATATACATTTTCAGTGATATTAAAGCCTTCACAAAACGCCTTGTTTGAACTATTTAAGCAAAAAAGAAGTCAAACTTTTTGCATTATGAAATTAATTGAATGAACAAGAGTTTCCTCCACACTGAAACTCTGCAAGTTTGATCAGTGGTAAAGCAATGACTCTTACCATCGGAACAGTCTTTGAGAAATGACTCGGTAAGTTTAAACCTCAGGAAGCTGCTGGGACCTGAAGCTTTCCCAGATAGTTTCAGAGATTCTGTGGTGCCTTGTCCATGAACCATGATCAAGTCAATTACTGTTAGATTGTTCCTGGGCACAGAAAAGTATACATGGGCTTTGATTTTAATGTTTGTGTTAATGTTTGATCTTACTTTGAATAGTAAACTCACCTGACAACTAGCAGCGAGGAAACACTGTGATTGTTGGAAGGTTTGAATCTCACGTTGATTGACTTCACTTCCCCGGGCATGAGGAGAAGGTTGTACACATAGGGCCGGTTCACACCTTCAAAGAATCCTGGTGAACTCTTGATCGCTGAAGACTAATGTACATACACAATGATTAGTTTTGTTTGCTCAAAACAAGAGGATTCTTCTAGCTTTAAGGCAAACAATCTCAGGCAACAAAAGCCCTACCTGGTTTCTCTGAACCATGAATTCCAGTGTATTTGTGTCAATGTTGATGTGAGAAAAATTTTCAAAAGGAAACCTATAAAAAGAATAAAAAGAACAAGTTCGAGTGTGAAGAACAATCGAATCAGTGTTCACTCGTGGGTTGGTTCACAGCAAAAGCGTGAAGCTGTTTCAATGTAAATTTAATTTATTTTGCAGATTGTTTAAACAGAATGAACAGATCGGGTTCAGTGTCTGACTCAAGGACAGTTGTGGTGCCTGCCAGTCCAGGATTCGAACCGGTGAACTTTTGGTCACAAGTCCAACTCTCTACCACTAGCTCAACTGGCCCATGTAATGACTAACTCACGTTGATTTGGTTATGACTCAAACATTCATGCATTGGCATTTGTGGTCATCAATGATGTTCACTTTACAATTCAAGCGTTACCTTTCAGAAAGTTTTCCTGCAAACACTGAAGGACTCTGGTAAAGAGACACAGGAAGAACCTGAACGAAGATGGGCACATCAGCTGGGTTTTCAAGAACCACTTCTTCTTCCTTTAAACAAAAAAAGCGTGTTAGACACGATAACAGATGGTTTGAATGTTGAAACAATTACACAAAATGAATCAAATGCGATCAAAGAAAAAGAACGGCATACCAATAAATAATTATTAACGTTTTAAGTTAATAAAACGTTATTAACATTCATGAATAATAAACGCATGCATGGCACACTCACGGATGAGCTGTTGGTGTTTGTAAGAGGGAAATAAATCTGTTGCGATGAGTTGACTAGTGATGGCCACATAAGCTGAGCTGAGATTTTGGCCTGCACATTCTTCTGCAGATCAGTGTTTACATCAAAGAACGCTTCCACCCTGCACAGACACAGGAGAGAAACCATGCAATTGTTGAACATTCAACTAGATTCTGAAAACGATGAAGACTCACTCAAGCCCTGATTGCTCTTTCAGCTCCTGCCATCTTTTTAGGAGCCGCTGATGTAGATCAACATCAGCGTCCCACATGTCTTCCTGCATAACCACGCCATGAGGCCTGGACTCAGCTGGTTACAAAAAGCAACACGTATAATTATAGATAAATATATAATGCTAAAAATGCAAGTAACATCAATGCTGTTGCTTGAGAATGTCTTACACTTCAGTACAAACGGAACTCCCACGTAACAGTGATCGCCACACTGCAAACTGGCATCAAAATAAATGTTGGCAATCTGGAACATTTCCAAATCACACACGTTACATCACAAACTGTGGTACATTAATGTAGCAGGTATATATCATAATGAGCATTTTACTATACAGTATACTCAATGCACACTAACCTTGGACTTTCGCCTGGGTTCCAGATCCACTTTGTTACTGCGAAGTCGTTTAAAGTAGAAGCGAATGTCTTCAGTCAGAGAGCGAATTTGTTCAAGACGCACTTTCTGGGAGAATGAACTGTGAATGCTGAACCCTTGGTGAACAATTTTCCCCTGCAAACACAGCAAAAAAAGTGTTATTGCACAACTGTGATTTGAAAAATCAAATAAATGCGCTTCATTTAGAACCGGTTAGAAAACAGGTCAAGTTGGCGCTGGACACAGGGAGTGGCTCACAAACGGTGCCTGGGGCAGGATCACATGATCAAGTTACATAGGAGCCTTTTACTCTTTGAAAGAGACAATACGTTTTTTTGACGTTGGTTAAAGTTTAATATAAGCAAGTGTCTTGCATTTATAGATAAACCACCACAGCTTTTAGCATTAACAGGGGATCTGTACATTTCCTGTATACATCAGACACTGGCCAAACATTCAAGAGGACTTGACAAACAGGACAAAAATCCTGCAGCAAGTTAATGCATAAACAAAACCATCTGTATTAAACTTTTATGGAATGACGCTTTGTAGACTTAAAAGGTGTTGTAACTTGTAGACTTTGCTATATGTAAATACGTATGCTACGCCTATATTTTATAGACTCTGCTGTTGGAATGCTTGGCTGCTGAACAAGGCCTTGCTAACATAATATGTCTTTTCAATGTTGCTTTGACACAAAACTACAGCAGACACTTGGCACAAAACTATATATAATAAAATATGCACGCACACACACATATATACAGCACAAACAAAAGAAAACAACATACCGGGAAGGTTGGAGGAAGAATAATGTGCTTTGGGGAACAGCTCAATGTCCCAACTGCTATTAGAGCTTTCACAGGAATAGTCAATATCTGAAAAAATAAATAAATAAAAATAACATGTTTAGAGAGAAAGATTTCAAATGTGAAACTGTGCATAATATACTTGATCAAAGTGCATGATAATAAAATGTTTTATTCTGATTATTCTATTCATCTTCAAAGTCCTTTTTGTCTGCAGCAAAAAAGCCAAATAAAACCTCTAGCTTCTATTTCCTATCCCTCTACTTTCATTTTTCATTGTCATTTGTTCGCTTCAGCCTTCCTTACAGTCACTATCCTCCTGATAAGGCGGCCCAACTCCTTAAACTCCCGTTCCTGTGTTTCTGACTTTGAGAGACTCGAGTGCATTTTGGCATGTTCTCCTTTGTCTTGTAAAAACCACACAACTATTTTTACTCTTAGAAGGCTAGTGATCAAAATACAACTTAAACTTGGGTATGAAAACAAACGATGAAAGATCTGTCACTGATCAGGCTTCTCTACTTTTCTGTTTTCAGTCATTGCCAACTAAGTTCTTAGACAAAAATCAGAATCACAAGATGACGTTTTAAAGAACAAGATGACATCTGCAATGGTAATTCAAGAAAATGTTTGAGAGTTAACACATACCTCAAAATCAGTTGTAATGTGCACAGCTCCATCATAAAAGCCCTCTAAGGATTTTGCTACTAAAGTGACTTTAAACGCTGCATAATAGCCAGAGGCTAAAATGACCTGTAAGAAAACAAAATGGTGTTTGGTGAAACATGTACACGACAGTTCTGAAACCAGTCTGATTTTCATATTCAAATTCATACACCCTGGGCCATCAATGCTAGCACAAACATATAACAAGGTTCCCATTTACACGTAAATCCCAATATCCCAAGAAGATTTTGTGATCGAGTTATTGTTTGTTAAATAAGAACCTTGAAAAAATTGCCACAATTCTTGCAGCACTTCTGCAATTCTAAGTCTGGACAACTAAGGATTTTACAAGTTTGAACAACCAAGTATTTTACAGGAAGTCATATGACTGCCTTGAGACATCTTACAGTCTGCAGGAAAACAATAATGGTCGTCTGCTTGTGGCTAAACAAATGTACTCAAAAACACAATTTGATCAGGAAAAATTATTAAAGTCAATCAAATCTCTATTTAGTGAAATGAAATTGTACTATACTTAAAAAAAAATGCAATCTCTCAGTAACTGGCCACTGTAAGTATGTCTTGAACAAACTAATTTGTGAACAAAACTAATTTAGAGGATTCACAGTCTTTTCACATATAAAGTTTTGCTTGACGGAGAACTTCTCACTTACACTTTTAGATTGTGCAGCCGAGTAGTTTTGAAGTTCGGTGACTCGTCTCAGTGCAGTACTTTGGTTCCCTCTTTCTGTATTGAGGAGTTCCAAAGACAAGCTGTCTCCCGTCACCAACCAAGACTTTATCTCCAACTGCACAAGGGGAGAGGAGAAAAACATAGTAAATCATATTTGATCACAATTTGTAAAAGCGTTTTGTAAAATCTAAAATCAAACATATTGCCTTTATGAATACAGTTCTTGAGTGAGTAATACATTTCTCATGTCCACACACCTCTATTGGATTGCTGTTGATCACCACAAACACCAAACTGCTGCTCTCTGTAGCACTAAGGACACCAAAATCTAAGATGTGTTCCTGGAGACACGGGGGAAGAACTACAGGCTGTAAAATGAAATAAAAAACATATTCAGCATTAAATTCATAAAATCATAAACAAATTTAAAATTTTTAAAGCAAGCCTAAGCAACACTGATGCTTATGTGCAGTATCAAAAAGGTTGCAAATGCATTCATGACACAAACCTCTAGGAAACCAGTGTAGGCCCGAACTGGCAAGAGAAATTTAGAAGCGTTGGTAATAATAAGAATGTTGCTGTCGATGTGGATTGAGGGTCGGACAGGCCGAAAAAGAAGGGAGAAAATATAGCGCGACTCATGGGGAGGAACAAGTACCGGTGTGCTGAAGTTATGCACCTGGAAAAAAAATAATACAACCCTTTCAGAATCTAAACTGTAAAAAAAAAAAAAACAGTAAAAATCCTACTCACGTTGAACATAGTTTTAGCTTCTACAGCTAGAGATATATTGTGAATATGTATAGCAAAACTGAAAGTGTTGGTGAGAAAGATGGGCCTGTTGACTGGATCTACCGGGCTGTCTCTGATGTGAAACAGAGTGGTAGTGTGGCCGTAGCCAAGATACCTGACCATAAAAAAAATAAAAAAAACACACTGTGAGAAACACTAACAACACCTTTAACACAAGCCAACTGACAAAAGACTTCTTACCCCTCTAAAACCTCAGCCTGGTATGGGATTTCAAGTTTTGAGTAGCTTTTCTCTTTCGCCTTCACTGTTATTTTCCCAGAAAACTGATCAGATCTTCTTGCTTTTGAAGCTGAGAACACATACAAAACAGAAATTCCATTATCTTACCCGTGCTTTTGAGCAATTAAAAGTCTTTCATTTCAAAACAAAATATCTGAAGATTCAAATCTTACATACAATAATGTTTTCACAAGGAAACAACATAATTCATTTTTAATTCAATATCAAGTCAACCAATCAATATCAAGGATATCAATCAAGTCAAAGGTGATGTCCAGTGATCACAACACTAATGAGAAGAAAAGGACGCTTACCATCAAAGCTAATACTTGCAACTTTGGTGTATCTGCTCTCTCCAGCCTTGAGAGTAATTTGCTTGAACTCAACCGTGACCGCTTCGTTGGATGGAGTTGGTCTAACACTCTAAACGGCATAGATCATTGTGAGCAATGATTTTGTTCTAGAACAATAACAACTAGCTTGACATTGAATTAAAAGTTTACCATGATTGACACATCTTTAGCTCCTGAATTTAACAGATGCAAATTCAGTTGTTTTGGTCGGTCTGAGGAAACGAAAAAGAAAACAATATTTTAATCTGATTTTGCTCTCTGAACAATGTTGGTCTTCTTTATTTCAGAATTAGACACAACAGCATACCTTGCGATCGTAGTGTACCAAAGTCCAGCATCTCTGTGGAAGAGTATATACCCGGCGCTGGAATAACGTGCAAAACATACACTATGAAATCAGAAAAAAAGCTTGTTGCCCGTTTTATCATTTTGTTTGTAAACCAACCTGTTGTTACTTCAACTTCAACAGGGAGAATGATAAACTCCTCTTCATTAGAAGCGTTAGTTTTAATTCTGATGAAGGCTGTGTGGTTGTCAGCATCTCTCGAGGAGAAGCTTGCTCTCATGACACCCTTGGTCTCAAATGGCGCAATCTCCTGTGGGGGAAAAAACAGCCTGATGGTAAAAAAAAAAAAAACTCTGTTCTGCCTTTGACTTCTTTTAGTGCCTCATCTGAAGTTTTGTCCAAACCAACATAACACTGCTAAGCATTACACACAGACGAGAAAAAAAAAACTGTATCACCAGATCAATTCTGATAAATGTCTTTGTATCAAGTACTTATCGGAATTTCAGAAACTCACCCATAATTTTTTGGCGCCACCTTGTTGTCCAGTTGGCAGCTCTAAGTGTAGATCTCCGCCACTGGTGTACATTTCTACAACCTAAAATTATGAGCAAACAAATAGTAAATAAGTTGTGGCAAAACACGTTTAGTGGAATAACCACGTAATTATAAAATGTTAGAAGCAGTTTACAAACCCATGTAATTAATTAATCAATCAATCAATCAAGTCGTAAACTAATCAGAAACAATCTTATTTAATATGACAGTTCCAAGACCATCTGTAAATGCCATTCTAGGTGGTGTTTATTTTAGCAGAAATATGTAATGCAATTTATGAACAAAAGTATGTGACCCTTTTCTGTACTGGTGCATTTCTGTTCTACTGTACTGTAATTCCTAAAGACAAATAAGTACAAAGGTACTGTATTTACATACCTGCAATGGTTCACTGTGCGGGTTGAAGATGCTTATGAGCGGCGAAAAGCTGCTGTTTACAGGAACCCTGGCTCCTACAAAGGGCCTGAGTCTATAGGGATTAGGAATGCCCACACCAAACACCTACATCCAATAAAATCACAATCAAATCATCTGAAAATCAAGCTATTGCCAAGAATTATGAGTAATAACAAACACACAGTAAAAGCTTTACCTGGTATGTAAACACTCCATGATGCGATGTGTTAATAAATAAAGTATTTTCTACATTTCCTACTACTCGCGCTAAAAACACAACATCAAATGATGTGTTGCCTCCGGGAGGGATTATCTGTAAGAAATTGTGAGTGACAAGCATGTTACCTCAATTGAATAGTTAGAAAAGAATATAGCAAGCAACGTTTATTAACCTTTGGCACTGTGGATGACTTAACATACTTATATGCTTATCACAATTAGGCATGAAGCAGCTGAAAAAACCAGAAGATGACTTTCAACAGTTTGAATGTCTGGCCTAGGCTATTAAAACTAAAATGACATTCAGATTCATTTGGATATTATTCAACCAAATACAAATGTTAAATCTAGCTAACTGTCCACACGGAGTAAACAGCAACTGATCTTGAGCCTGGTGGAGCATACGCTATTAGCCGGGGCAAAGGGGAAGAGATTTATGCAGGTGTCAGGAACAGGTGGGAAGTGTTTAATTTATAACTGGCTAAAGAGTGAGGGCACACACACTAAAAGCTTTAATTAGACGTTTCAGTGTCCTGCTGTTCCCTGTGACAAATCCGGGACTCCCCAAAACTTACCACGGAATAAAAGATCCAAGTCTTATATTATCTTTATGAGCTTTAGCCAAGATGTTTAAGCTTTGTACTGCTAAAGCCATAATGGATAGGCACGTTTCACACATGAGCATATTAACTGGTACAAACACTACTTATCGTCTTCTAAATGCTTTCGAAACAACACTGCTCATTGTGACTTCCTGGCGTGAACAAAGAATATTTATATCAAACCACAGCCTGCACTCGGTGTAAATCACCCAAAGAGAAGTAGTAAAAAAAGCAAAGACTTACCCTACTCTGAAAGAATGACGCATGGAAATGTGATGTTGTTGCTGATATAGATATTAAACTTATTTCTTCTGAACTTGGATTGTGTAAATAAACTTTTTCCATTTTGGGCATCCCTACTGACCTAAAGATGAAAAAANGAACTTTTAGTTCTCAACGGTGGAGAAGCTCAAGCCCAATTCAAAGCTTTGAAGTGACAATGCAAATGTTAAAGTGATAGATTACAATTTACAGTGTGACAAGAAACCAGCTGAAAACAAGGATAAAATAGATTAAAGGTTATCTTGGAACGCACCAGAAAACAGAAAGCTTGTTGTACATGTGTTTACTGAAAACAACTTTGTGCGCGCTGCATAATTTGCCCGAGTAGATCAGTCTGTTATTTGTGGTGTCAAAAGTGAGTGAGAGTGTATAAATACTATGCAGAAAACGAGAAGTAAAGTGAGAAAGAGACAGCACAAGTGTGAAAGAGCAATACAAAAAAATATAAAGAGACAAGAGGAAAAAGAAGATGTGGTCACTTTGAGAAAGAAAAAAAACGAATGTACCAAGAAAAAAAGAAAAAGACAAGAACGAGACTGTACAAGCAAGGATGAGAATTAAAATAAGATTAAAAAAGTGATAAGAGATGGGAAGAGGCACCATTTAAGGTATGGGGAAAGAGTCAGAGACAGAGCAACAAAGAAAAGTTAAAAAAGAGAAGATAATGAGAAAAGAGAGCATATGCAAAGGAGAGCAGGACAGAGAGATAAAGAGACGACAAGAATGACACAGCAGAAAAGAGGAAGATATGAATTTATAACAGAATTTTTTTTACTAGACAAGTCATGAACTAAGGTGTGCAGATATGATATTTGTAAGCACTGACCCTTCCCTTTCTGTTACTACTTCAAAAGTAAACAACCAAGCAGAGCTGCAATTTATTGCATCGCAACCGATTTAGAGACAGAAATTGAAAGCAACTTAAAGTAACTGCTCGCATGAAACAGCCTGTCTGCTTCGGAGGGCACGGTCACGTGACTCAACCACGGCGCGTGAGGAAAGACCAGCGGTGAATTCATCGTGCAGCGCTACTACCAAGTTATTTTTGACTTACTGTTCATGGAAGTCCAGCATTGGAGGCTCAAAGCGAATGGGTCTGCTGTTCCCTCGCTGAGAGGATGCACTGCAGCAGAAAAAAAAAAGAACACCCTGAAAGCCCAATAGTAGAAACAGAAATCCACCATGCACATAGAAAATTAAATTATTTAAATGCAAGATTTAGGTCAGCGGGGCAAATGACTTGCGATCAACGGGGCAAAAGCCACTTCTTGTGTACTGATCGAATTGTATTTCATGAATTATACTACCTTCTATTTTATTCATAGAACTAGTAGTACATATTTAGAAATGAAGTTGGAATTTTTATTATCTTGAAATTTTGGTTTTTGGTCAAATGCTAAAACAGTGTACTCAAAAAAAGATTTTATGTGGTATATTTCAAGACCACAGGTCTCCAGTGAAGTGATGGATTTGTTATAATCCAATTGTTAAAATGGTATATTTTCAATGATCATTTTAGCTTGGACATGTACTAGAAAGCAGTTTGAATAGAAACACATACGTGATAGATGATATGGGCCCTCAGGCTAGATAGAACTGATTTTAAGGTGTGACCAGCTGAAGTGGCCATGAGCCCTTTTCATGAAGTCGATTTTGTATGTGCACTTTTTTTTTTTTTTAAATCTTGTTTACTGATAAAAAAAAAGGGTTAAAATACACTTTCGGTTTACTTATCTTCCAAGGTAGGGCTGTTTACTAAACTAATAAAAAGATTAATGTGTGCAACAATTAAGGTGTGTAAAAACATATCTTCAACATGAGTTACATTTATTGAACCATTAAAAAGCATGAAAGAGCTTAATAAACTCAATAGGATATACTGTAAATAATTCAAGAACTTATTTAATTTTAATTAAATATAACTAAGCAGATACAATTTTACTGCCCAAAAAATTGAATCAAAGATAATTGCAAACTAAAAAAATAATTTTCTAAAGACTTATTACTTGTACTATAATAATCCTAACGTAAATTACATAATTGATTGACTTTGATTTGTTGATTTTGTTGCAAACAAACATAAGCAATGAAAAGCTTAAACTAAACAGCCATCAAACTGCATGAAGATAAGTTGAGTCAGATCAAACTTGTTACATGACTGAAGACATAAACTCTATCTGAAACAAGACTAGCAGCATTTTTGTGGATTAGCAGGGAGCGACTTTAAATGGAAATGCACTAAAGTGAAGTAGAGCTCGACTCTTATGAACTGTCAACTGTGGCTTACGCAAGAATATCACAAACACGGTCTGAACACATTAGTCCTTCATTTGGTGTCAGCGTGACCTTTGCCAAAACATTATCAATAAAAACAACAAGTTTATCTCAAAACCAAAGCAAGTAGCTAGCCAAAAAGCTAAACAATGAACTGACATTAGAATGCTATAATTATACAAAGTTTACGTTTAACATGGGAGTCACTTTCCAAACAATTTCATAAATAATATGCGCCGTGTTCCCACCTAATGAGAAAAAAAATATTCATATGA
>SOMO01000129.1:194350-208021 GCA_028128575.1 Paedocypris carbunculus
AATAATTTCATTAATTATGATTGTGTTTTAATAACAATGTTCTTTTTTGATGCCACAATCTTTGAATGTGCTGATGACAACAACAATTTTGAGTGGTCAAAATATTGTAGTGGTACTTATCCTTGTTGGGTGGACGAATCCTAAAACTTCTGTACTTTTACTCACCAAACCTCTTGCAAATGGCGAAAACTCTTTGTCGACTTTTTGGGAGGCAAAACAAAATAACATCCATTGTTGGTCTTCAAAATGAACCACACACTCAATACAACAGGATTTATAGTAAGAACGCATATTAACACAGAGAATTGACTTCAAACCAATGTGACGTTGTACGTTGCCTTTGTGAAATGACTTCATAATTGACCTCAGCAAGGGCAAGACTGAAATCTTTTTTGGTGCCAGTCACTTCCCTTTCTTCATTATTATGTCCACCATCCTCCAGAAGGATTGCTCGAAAAGACATCTTAAGGACATTATTAGCAGAGTACGCTATGATTTGAACCTTATTGATTTCTATTGGCTCTTGAACAAATAATTCTTTTCATTTCCCCATATTGTTTTTATTGTTGATTTTTTTTAAACGCAAAAGTACATAACAAACATACAGAAACATCATCCAAACCCCCCAAATACAGCATTTTAAATTGAAAGAACTATAAACTAAGATTATGAAACAGCTCAAAAATAGCGTAAGCCAGCTGCTGAGGCCAAGTCATGTGACATGTTCAGCTAATGATGGCCAATCACTCGGCTGGCATGAGCCAGTGGTGTACACGGAACCATATGTGCTTCTGGACCACTGCAGAACCTCTGGGTTTGATCCAGCACTGACTCAGAAACACTAGTCTAGTGTAAGATTGTCACATTCACTATAATTCACAAATGTGGTTCTTTTTTATTCATTGTTTGATTACTGCTTATCTGCAACGCCTCTGTGCAAACACAGTCACAAAATGTGACTAAAAAGCCCATGTTTTAATTAGAACATCTGCTGGTTTTGGACTGAGGTGAGGCACGCTGCATCTACTAATGGTCAAACATTAATGTGGTGGTCTCATCCAGTGTTTGTGTGTCTAGCCAAGCATTTGATCTTCAACATTAAAGGATTAGTTGGTAACCACAGGGTATGGATTACACGGTGGGTTCATTTGAAAATCTAGTCTGCGCAATCTGAAACGAGGCCGCGGGTATCGGCTGGATAAATCTGATGTTTTCTTTTACGCGTACTCGTACTTGTGCACTGATTGTAAAAACTTGTCTTAGATTTCGCAGAGCCCTTGGCAATTCCCACTTACACGGAACCAGATCTACCCAGCCTTAACTTTCCAGCCACCAGCACAGTGGACAACCAGCCACCGGAGGAAAGCATCTCCATCCTGACTTCCATGGGCTTTCCTAGACATCATTCAATTCAGGCTCTTAAAGCCACGGTGAGTGCCGGCCTGGATTTACTTACCATCTGGTTAAGGAAAATGCTTAGTCGAGCTTAATGGCACATTAAAACGCAACCGGTCTGAACTTCATGTTTTTACTGCATAATACCTTCATATTTGAAAGCATTAGACACTAAACTGTTTTTTGTAGGGTTTGAATTGTTTTCTGATGCACTAATATGTCAAAACTAGCTTTTGGCAATATACAGTCATGTGTTAGCGAAGAAATTGAGGCGTTTTTAAGTTACTTGCATTAGTTGGGCGCATTTTGCTATTTTAATCTTCAACCTTAAATGTATCTATATTTTAATCTATATCTATATCTAAAAACAAATAATTTAGCTATATTTGTTAAAAAAACCCTATCTTTATCTATCTTTTTATCTATTCATATTTGTTATTATTTCTATTAGTTTTTATTAATAAACAGATTTTGTTTGGCTTAACAGTTCGTTACAGCATTGGAAACATTTCAATATTTACACGATCAATTCATTTATATTATTAGAATATTATTAATTATTATTAAGATATTGTTTCTCGGTAAGACATGCGGGAGTACTTCAGACGACACAGTAGTGTGTTCCATCTCTCTGGGCATGTGTGCGGTTAAAAATACTCTGTTCGGCTGCCAGAAATAGCACAGTAGGGGAAAAGATTAGGACTTCAGGCCACATTTGTTTTTATTGCCGGCATGTGCTGTGAATCACAGCGCTAATTCAGATTAGTGGCTTCGCCTAAATGAGTCTTGATTATGCTAGAATGACTTCATTTAAGCTCATTTGGCTGGTCTGCTAAATCTAAAACAAACAACTTTTTCATACGTGCATTTCCTCTCATTACATTAAAGCATGCACTGATTCAATTGTGGCCTGTCCACAATATATTTAATACATTTTTATGTGCTTTAATACGTTTTTTATCATACAGAGTTTTCTTTAACGATGAATGCGTGTGTGTATTCAGCTTGATGCTTTTTCTCTGACTACAGAACAACAATTTAGAGCGAGCTCTGGACTGGATCTTCACGCATCCAGACTGCGAGGATGAGACTGAGGCTATGTCAGACACAGCAGATACAGATCCCAGTGATAACAGCTTCTCAAATGCCAATGCCTACAGCAACTCCTCACTGTCTCCAGACCAGGAGCTGTCCAGCCCCCGGGTCAGAGATGGACCAGGGCGTAAGTGCTCACAGCGTATTAAAATTCATAAACAGATAAACGGAATTGAAAGGAGGTAAAAGGACCAGCTTGCATAGACATGTGTTTTTAGTACTTTTTTTCTTTTTTTTAATTGTAGGTTACGAATTGTTTGCTTTCATCAGTCACATGGGAACATCCACAATGTCTGGCCATTATGTCTGTCACATCAAAAAAGAGGGAAGGTATGGCCATTATATGTTTTCCTTTCAAACACACTTATACCAATTTTTTATGCATGTTTAGGGCAAATTTAAAAATTGTTACAATTTTAGATTATATATGAAAATGAAGCATTGTATATGTCATAGTGAATATGTCCTTGTATTATTCACTGTATTTACATAGTATTGCCAGATTATTTAAGTTAAAAGTCTCAAACTTTGTTTTCTAGGTGGCTTATTTACAACGACCACAAAGTGTGTTTGTCCGAAAGGCCACCTAAAGACTTGGGCTACATGTACTTTTATCGACGCCTGTCAAGCTGCTAAATCTGGACTGTCACAACCTTATGCACAGATGTTAATCCAGAGAGACATCCGGAGATTGGAAGGAGCAGAAACAGGAGCTCTCAGTTTTATCCTAATTCTGCAAACCCACTCAAACAGTCAAGCAAAGAAGCATTTTGTGCGTGTGTTTGTCCGTCTTGTGTCCACTTTACAGGTACAGTGGGGTGTGTGCAATTATAGGAAGGCAGATTAGTTTAATATATACAGTATATTCAGATTTTGTTTGGTTTTCTCTGATATCTCTCTTGAAATGTTTAGGCTGTTGTGCCAATTGTTAAGAAACACGTCTTATGGAAATACAAACAGTGCCTGTATTGCGGTTCCTTCTGCCATTTCAGCTAAATGTTCTTAGTTAAGTACTAAAACAGCTTGCAACTCGAGATTTAAAGATGACCTATAAATAAAGACCTGCATTATGATCATGTTTTACCCAAAGTAAAGCACGCCAAGCATAGGCATAAACAAGAATGTGTACCTTCAATAGTGAAATATTGACTTACGGTCTTTCTCGACTTCGCCTCGTGCATTTTGATTTGGTCTTGACGTTATATACATTATAGATTCCTCTAGGATCCGTCATTTTCTTTTAGTAGCGAATCTCAAACTTCTTGTTTCAGTCTGTGATGCTACTCTGTATATTGAATGTTCTTCATGTCACTGTTCAAAGGACAAACTTGAAGCATCAGCTGTTTATGAAATGCTCTAGTCGTGCTTTACGTTTTTTCACATATATAACGGTTCATATCCTGTTCACGGCTGTTAACGAATGAAACCTTATTTTATCCCACATGCATACACAAGCAATATTTACCGACATACGACATGCATACAGTATGTACGGTAATACTGTCTGTATTGTTTCTGGTGCTCGTCATCAAGTTTGTGTTCAAGCTTGATTGTGTATGAACAAACAACACAATTTGTAAATTTTGTTCTACTGAAATGTACCGCACATACTCCTAATCCTCTTCGCCCGTGGGGCATGTTTGTTTCCAACCACTTTTCATAAAAACATGATATATTGCACATACTGCTGCAGTTTCATGTCCACACAATGTTCATTGTTTTGTGAAGCTCTGTGTCGTTTTGGACCTTTAGCTTTGGGCAATTGTATATACCTATAAATATATATTTGTTCTATTTCCCGCCATCTGAGGGTCCTTGTTCCCTCTTACGGTCTGTTTTCCCTCACATTTCTCCTCCGAGATTTGACTCAATGTTCACAGCCTTGTTTTTTGCTTGCCTCTGTGTTGAGTGTGACTACCGGATGCTTTTTTTTCCCTCCCCTGGAATATGCACTACAATTCAAAAATTAGCCTGCAGAAATTTTGCAATATATGAATCTCACGTTTAGTTTTTTTCTGAGAAATGCAATATTTTTATTGTTGATATATTTTTTTTTGCATCGTGTGCCAATTCTTTAGTGACTACAGCAAGTTTCCCAGCTTTTGCTATTCATTTTTTATGTTTTTTTTTTTAATCCATATTTTGTTAAGAGCACAGACATGGAACCATGTTCAAACACTTGTGACTCAGAATGTTTGGATTGTTCAATAAAATCCAGAGTTGTTTACCAGGGCTATTTTCAAATGTTGACATCGGCACATAGATCCACTGAGGATGGAAGATTAGCTGTGCAAACATTCGTTCTATTAAAAGAACAAAACCCACAAATAAGCTGAAAATGGACATTTTGGACTATGTTCCGGCGATTCAAAGCAGAAGACAAATTATAATACAATATTTTATTTTTTAAAAGACTACATTCTATATGCATGGTCCTTTTTTCCCAGGTCCTAATGTCGGAGCGAATAAGCCTTTGGAAAACAAAAAGATTAAACGCACCAGTTCAGAAAGAAACAGCTCCGGATGATGAACAAAATAACTAGACTGTTACTAAGACCCAAGTAAGTCTGACTTTATTTCTAGAGTCATGATACCGTAGACCATAAATATTACTCATCTGCTGCAAAAAAAATGTTGGTTAATATATTATAAATATAAATGGTTAATATGCTGAAATGTTTAGATCAGTACATCATTGTTAAAGGCAAAAATATTATTACAGTGATGCATAAGTCATAGAAATGAAAATAGGCATATCAAGTTCATGCATACAAATCTAAAGCATTCAAAAATAGGAGTATGGAACATGCAATCTTATTTCTGGAGTAGTTCATCGAAACTATCACACCTGAGATTATACAAGGTTCTAGAAAGGAAGTTTTGGCCTCAGGCACGATCTACTGTCTCTATCGTTCAAGCCACGGGTTCTAGAACTCAACCAAGAGGCATCTACACACCTTCCAGTATTATTGGATGTATAATAATCAAATGATACAAACACGTAGCACAATTATAAATAAATGTATACAAAAACCACTTACTAGGGCTTTATGGCTTTGCATGCTTTTCTTAAAGGATTTGATGATTTTTTTTGTCTTGCATTGACAAACTAAGGAAAGTTCTAAATAAATATAAGTACACCGATGGGGAGTTGATTTAAATACTTTAAAAAAAGCAAAGATAAACGCACAAATAAAAATCGTTTTGCTCTAATCAATTATGTGAACGAGACCCAGACCAAAAAAAGAGACAAAATACTTGTGCCGATGTTTTTCCACTTCTGTTTAACAGACAACAACTATACATTTTGCATAGAGTTTGTAAATGTACTAAAGTAAATTTGAGATTGCACATAAATGGCAGGTAAAAAAAGAACGCATAATCGTAGTTCAGATCCAATAATTTCATTCCGAGCAGATTTTCGTTCGATCTACAACGCACCACTAAAATAATTTGTATATGTCAAAGATTTACAAAAAGATCTCGCTAGAACCTAGACTTGTTTTATATCAATAGATCTAAGTATGACAACAAATGGCTTTTTCTTTGCTATCCTACAGACTCTAACATCATGAAGGTCACATGCAGGACTAGTAAGGCTTCGTAATCTGGTCTGCAAGCTCCATTATATAAAGGGGATGATGCAGCTGACATCAGGTAGTGACTAAGTTTTAAACTAAGCGCCACTAAAAGTAATTCTGTTTCATCTACAGCCTAATATTCCCAACATCTCAACAAAAAGTGCAACTGAACCGCCATGTAAAATCTACACGTTTGTCAGGTCATTACGGGTAGAGAACGTCCTCTACTCGTTCTCTACAACCTTCAGATTACTCTGTTCAGGTCGTCTGTGGAATTCAAAGTTTTTGGAAAACGTCTCAGGAACATTTCTTCCTCGGGTTTCCACTTTCTTCTCAGATTTTGCTATCGTTTTCTCTAAGGCATACTTGTACAATCTTCGTCTGGCATTGTGCTCGGTAGGGAAATCAGAAACTGAAGTGCAAATCTTTTATCAGTTCAATAGTATCGTCCGGTTCTTAGTTCCTAGGAATGTAAAGGTGCTCTGCGAACAAGAACCAAAATGTTTTCTTCTCGCTGAAGACTTTGGATTCACACTGGGATTAAAGGGTGTCCAGGTTAAACGCCCTCATGAGCAAGTCCAGGTCTCCGATGTTGGCGGCCTGGAAGAGCTCCGGCTGGTCAAGCATGGACAGAGCGATGCGCAGAGCCGCCCAGATGTTTCCAGACATGACCTGGTGCGAAAGCTGCCGACTTCTGCTCTTTCTCTGCAGACTAAGAGCCATCAGGAAATTACTCGCTGCCTCCCTGGAGAAAACACAATGCGAAAATTGGCACCGTTGGCACATTAAACACACTGGAACAATAATATTTTACATTTAGATACTTAAAATGCATATTTGAACATTCATAAATGCGTATTGTGTAAAACCTATGGATTTGTATTCTCCCAGTTTAGTTTAACATTTACAAANCTAGTGGTTGTACTGAAATTTTTTTTTCAATAATATTTAATACATTCTCCCAGCTTTAATTTGTGAGAATGTGCCTGTGTCATTGGTCAATGTCACAGTGATTGTTAAATTCGAGGCATTGTTCTGTTTCATTACATACAGCACAGCTGCATTGGGACGGTCTGCTACAGTGAATAGCGCCTCATGAATAAAACCGAACTGAATATAAACCTGTGAGCTCCCATATTAATGCAGCTGATGCCGAGGTTATAACGTGAGCGTATGAATCCGGGCTGTAGTTCCAGGGCTCGGGTGTAGGCCTCCACAGCTTCCTCGCTCCGATCTCCGTTGGCCAGGGTCGCACCCAGTCTGTTCCACAGCAGATAGTCCTGTGCAAAACAAAAACCTTTTATAGTCCAAATAATCATCTATATGCAGATGTGGAAAAAGTGCCTGAAAACCATGCTTAAGTTAAAGTATTGATGCCTTACTGTAAAAATTACTACATTACAAGTTACAGAATCAAAAGTCGTGCAGTATCCCAACTTTAAAAGAAAAGAAGTATTTTACTCATACTGAATTCAGGCAAAAAAAAAAAAAAAACACAGAGAAAATTGAAAAACAAGAAACTCTTAATTTATGAGTTTTTTTTCACCCTAATATAGAAATGCAATTTAACACCTCAATGTTTTAAAATGGCAGAACAAAATAGATAAAAAAAAAAAAAAATGTGCAAAAAAGTGCAACTGCTAATTCATGTGATTTAGCTCATAAATAGCATCCAGTACCTTCATCACCCTGCAGATGGCAATATAGCCTCATCTGCCCAATAAATTAACAACGGTAGAAAGAGATTGTGACATATCGCGCACATGTAACAAGTAACATTAGTGTTCATTTAAATGTAGTGGAATGCAGTACAGATACTGAATTAAAAATGAAGTCGAGAGAAAAAGTTTCTTATATTTTTTATACTCAGTTCAAGTACAAAGTAGCAAAAAAAATATGGTACTAAAGTAAGTCCATTTAGTCAAATACTCTTCACTATTGCCTATATGTGCTTTCGAATTTTGCACTTGCCTCACAACACGTGCTAAGAAAACATTTCCACACCATGAAATTCACCTTTGCCTGTTACTGAATAACAAAGTGTGAAAGAGAAAAACCAGGCCCGGGGTATTTTGCTGCTGTCTTGTCTGATTTCTAACTCTAGGCTTTTTGCCTGGTTTCTAATGTCCAAGTGTCAGAGTTTGTCTTTAGCATCACCATTATCTTTTATTGTATTCATGCTCAGAGCTGCCCAGCAGGCAAGCCGACATTACCAAGTCAAGCAGATGGGAAGGATTTTCGATTGAGTGTAAATTCAGTCCACACAGGGGGACGGAATTTGGCTTAGCAAGCATCAATCGCTGACAAGGTGACCTGCAGGGTTCTGGAGTCAGCTCCTCAAGTTTCATGAACTGTGTCAAAGATATGAGCAGACTTTAAGCGCTTCCGACTCTTTGCTTTCTGCCTTTAACGTTCGCCCTCTGCCTTTAGGGAGCATCACTGGTTCGTTTAGTGGCAGTTTTTCAGTCGAGGGGACATTGATTCACCTCAGGCCGAACCGATAGAGCAGCATTGAAGGCTTCCACAGCTTTGTTGAACTCGGTGCTGAGGTTGTAAAGCACTCCCAAACCAGTCTGCAGGTCTGGGTCAATGATGTCCGAGTTCTGATGGGCAGAGTCCAGGAAGAGCTCCTTCACCTCAGGCAGTAGGGAACTGGATCAGAAAAGTACAGGAGAAAAAGCGAGTTGTACAGACTTTAAAAGAGTTTGAAAACTTTTATACGTTAAAACCAAAGTACAAAAAGCTAAAATGTAAAAATGTACTTCTGGACTTCAGTACAAATACAGTAAGGGTTCGATTCTCCTAACAAACAGTAGAGGCCCAAACCTCTTACAAAGCAACTCTGAAAATGGCATGTAAATAAACAAATAATGCAAATAACAAATAAAACAAAAAAATGACTTTTCAAGGCTAATTCTTGACATTGATCACGTGAGGTCATACCAGGATGTTGAGGAAGAATACGAGAGTCTTCGAGAGCCAGGTGACCCTTGCAGGTGAGTGCGGCTCTTCAGCAGCTGCTTGTATTTGGGGTTGTGTCTTATCCAGCTCAGAAGAGCCTCACATGCCTCCTGCCGCATGCCTGTGTTGGTCAGGCTCACTGCCAGGGCCATGAGAGCCTGGAGGTTGTTGGGGTGGAGCTCCAGACACCTGCACACACACACACGCGCACACACACACACACACACACGCACACACACATCTAAAGAAATACAGCTTTTGAAGGACACTAATTAGCTTTCTGGCATCTAAATTAGAGGCAGATGCCTCTTGATTAGATGTTTCATTAGATTTTTTAGTTTTTAATTTATGTTTCTAACACGAATGAAGTGATATGCCGATAATATTGACCAAACTAAAAAAGTTATGTCTAATTCAGTCAAGAGAGAAGATCGCGATTCAGTACTTAACTGTGGTTATTCTTTCTTCTATTGTTCAGTGCAAGCTTAAAAAATAAGTTAAATTTACTTTGTTTAAGAGGGTATTTTGAAAGGACACGTCTTTCTCAAATTCCCATAATTCCCAAGTATCCAAAATCTATACAAGGCATTTTTATTGCATTATTATATTTTCAGGTTTATATGCATGTTGTAATTTTGTAACAATTACATTTTGTTGAGATTTTATATTTTCATTCTTATCTGTAAATTTTCATTAAACGTTGAATTGCTATTAAACACGTTCATTAGAAAATGCAAAGCACATACAGTATTGGTTGCAGTCAAAATGATTTTGAGATAATGTTTCAATTTACAGTGCCACTATCA
This sequence comes from Paedocypris carbunculus, assembly GCA_028128575.1. Taxonomy (NCBI): domain Eukaryota; kingdom Metazoa; phylum Chordata; class Actinopteri; order Cypriniformes; genus Paedocypris; species Paedocypris carbunculus. The sequence goes on from SOMO01000129.1 coordinate 204,189, forward strand.
GACACTTTCAGAGGCTCGACAAGCCATTTATAAGCAGTTTATATTCCCTTTACAATAAATACCTCCTTTTTTAATCCCATACAAAAGGATTGTGGGTACGTGGTGAGAAACACAGCCTTGAGTGTCAGTGGTGATTAACACACAGATTGGAGTTTTCACCCCCCAGTTGCTCACAGGAGCATTGGATTAGATTATGGCCTAGCTGTTCTATCCAAAATGAATGTAATCTCCCAAAGGCCTCTGTGGTTATGAAATGCAATTTTAATTGGATCACTGGGTTATTACAGTAGCCTTTATCTCGAGCAGGAAAGGGCACAGCATAGAGCTTCGTCTCATTGGCTGTCACAGATAACCACATGGAGGTGTGTCTGATTCAAGGCTTGGGTGACATTCGTGTGAATGAACTTTTCCAACTATAAAATCTGTTGTAAAGATTCAGTGTTGAAAGACCGTTCTTGGTTAATTCTACAATTAACCTTTGCATGATCAAAACAAACTCTCCAGAATCTTGACTAGTAGATAAAAGCAATTGATTTGTATCCAGACAAGCAGTCAAGACAGTTAATAATGAGTATTTGTAGGGCGCTTTTCTAGTTTTATTATTATTATTATTATTATTATTATTATTATTATTATTGTGACAAGCCAAAAACGCTAGATTATTTGAGACAAAGGGGTGTTTTTGATCCACAATCTCAAGNTTATTATTATTATTACAAGCCTAAAACGCTAGATTATTTGAGACAAAGGGGTGTTTTTGATCCACAATCTCAAGGATTGTGGTTGTGTGTTTAGAGCATTGTTTCAGGCTGTTTTCCAAAATAAGCAAGAGCATCAGCAAAATTAATTAAAATTGACGTTAGATTATGTAAGAGTGCCTCCTTACCTCTGGAGGGAGACAATTGCTGCTTGCTCATTCTCATTCTCTGCTTGTGTGGTTCCAAGCACAAGCCAAGCCTGAAAGGAGGGAAAAAAGTCATTGAACAATGAGTGCTAGGGTTATCGCCTTGACTCCAGCGAGAAGATTGTGTTGTGCAGGAGCAACAGTGTTAACCTGGAGGTCTTATTAATTCTTAAAGGACTGTTGCTGAGAGAGAAAAAAAAATCAAGGATGGAAAAGATAGAGATGTTTCACCACAAATTACACCACCTAATAAAAAATAAATAAAAATTAATCAACTCAGATAATGATATTTTTTTTGGGACTCTATGTATATTATTCTGATACTATGCATATTATACTCAGTACACCATATTTTTATGACTGTGAGCCTTATAGTCTAAAATAAATATATGAGAAAAAGGATTAAAAAATAGACATTCGTTAAAAGTGCACCTTGTAGTTTGAAAAATACGGTATATTACTTATAATGACTACTAATGTCAGTCAACATGAGCATTGCATTGACATATATTGCACATACGGGAATGTGAATACTTGATGGCACTATGATGGAACTTATCTTTTACAGCACATTACTTGTAACCATTACATCATTACATCAAATTATTACATCATTACATTACTCAGTGTCAGGACTGTAAATGGTTTTCCATTAGTCACTGTCAGTGAAGTCAGGTGACAATTATAGAGGTTTAGCTGAAAATAATTAAGGACAAGACATCATTAGCCTTAGTTATCACTTAATTATTTTAATCATTTCGTGTGGTCAGAAATGAAATCTATGGGCTCTTTATACAGCAATAAAGTTGTGTGACTGGTAAAAGACATCCACTGGTTTATTCTCCCTCACCTCTGAGTCCTGAGGGTCCTGCAGAACAGCGGCTTCCAGAAGCAATACCGCATTAGGCAAGTCTCCGTCTCGTGCCTTCCGTAATCCCTCTTCGAATGCATTTGGCCAATCTTTAAAAGGGTTATCAGTGTGGAAGTAGTATCCCTAAAGAAAACAAGCATTATGTAAAACACAACATGGGCTTTGAAAAAGTAGAAAGCTTTAACACACACCTTTTCATACGGAGAAACGTTGGAGGGAATTTGCGGTTGGTCATTATCTGCAAGCCAATTCCTCCGGGCCAGTTCTTCCCACTCAGCCTGCATCTTATCCCAAAACTCTGTGTCTGACTACGAGGGACATTTAAACAGAAGAGTGAAAAAAATGTACTTGATTATTTCTTGCTTGAAAAGGCTTTTCTTTCTTTGATATGCAGTCATGCTTTGGCTTTTCTGTTGAGAAATGCAACCTCTTGTTGTAGTTTCTTATGTATTAGTACAAATCTGTGTTTGGGTTGAATTGAAGCAACAGCAGAAAACAGAAGAAGAATAAGAATCTAATATGATGCAATTGACGTTTTTATTGGTACCTTTAACTGAATATTTGGTACAGTAGCACACCTTCCGGAAAAAAAAAACACTGAAATGTGTTGTTGTGTGGTTTTCTATAACAGTAATTGAGTTTATCTCCACTCTTCTTTTTCAAACTGCCCCGGGTCATTTAGATTTGAAGGATGCACTCTAATAACTGAGATTCTTTCCCCAAAGGCTGTCAGTGGGTTTCAGCTCTGGACTAATTTCTGAGAATTTGCAGACTCTCCATCACTTTGTTTGCACAAGATCTGTGGTGAAGACGCAGACGTCTGACGCTGGCCACTACGTTGCACTTCGAAATAGTTTGGTTTATAATCAAATTTTATGATGATGTTTGATGAAGTCAATGAATACCAGACTAACCAAAGCACGTGCTTGGGACTTGACCACTTTGAGGTGAGACCACTTTCCTAAATGTGAAGTTTCTAAAGAAACTATATTTTCGTCTCCATGTTTATGAATTTGAAGAATTTGATGTTATTTATAAGTTGATCTACATATTCAGAAGTACATATTCATTGAATATACACACACAGGCAAATTTTTATGTATGGTGTTGTTAAAAACCAACACATAGCTTCAAATTTTAAATAGTTACATTCAACTACAGCATGAAATCAAATTAGAATCTTTTCGCTGACTCTAAATTAAAGATGGATTTTAAAAATGAAACCAAACCGAACATTTTATTTTTCCTTATTAGTGTTTAGTTTTTTTTTTTTTTTTTTTTTTTTTTTACTCCAGACCATCAAGATAAAAAAAACTAAATCTTTAGGAGTCTTTGAAGGTGTGCCACACTTATAAATGTCTCAAACCTGTATCAACATGCCTCTGAACTCCCTGTGCACAACAGCCTGAATAATAAATCACCACGCATGAATATTGATAGCAGGAAGAGACTAACACTGCCACACAAGCAATCATCCAACTCTCCGTCATCTGAGCCATTCAGAAATCTCATTTAAGTCTTTGATTAATCCCAAAATCTTGCACTCTTGTGGAATTAGTCAACAAATCAAGAGTGATGAACGACTCCGTTTTGACGGAGAAGCATTGATTGACACAAGTAAAGATGGTTCAAATCTTCACAGGTGAACAGTCTTCTTTACTCGTTCAAAGTCAACCAATACAGTCAAAACATCACGACAAAGTGAAGCAGGGTCACACGTCCTTTTATTTCAGCCTATATTATAGTATAGTACTAATGGCTATGCAAGGTTTGTAGTTTTAGTTTTTGGTGGATTCCTAAAAGCTGCTATTTAGTTAAAGGACATCTTCTGTTGAGAGAATACATGTGTCTGTTTTTTATGAGGTCAACCGCTTCAGTAAGTGGTCAATTTCAGTAATTGAATAACCCTCCCCACCCACTAACAGCACAGTTCAACTAGTCTCATTACAGTATCTGTCATCCAGAGAAAGATGGCCCAACTGAACCATTTAGAAGACTGGGAATGTAAACACACACACACACACACGCACACGCACACATACACACACACACACACAC
>SOMO01000129.1:233448-243886 GCA_028128575.1 Paedocypris carbunculus
GATAGATAGATAGATAGATAGATAGATAGATAGATAGATAGATAGATAGATAGATAGATAGATAGATAGATAGATAGATAGATAATTAGACTTCAAAGTCATGGAGACTTTTTATGAAATCCTTCCATCGTTAACCACCGCAAGCAAGACTTTTATGAGGCGGAATAAAACATTTCAACTCATAAAGCTTTGACACACAACGGTTACACTCGTCACATAAAAATTACTCCTTAAATGCTGTCAGTGAAACAACACCGAAAAAAATTCACCATTCATAAAAAGAAAACGAGTGGACGGACTTACCTGCAGATGACCCTGGTACATATTTAGCTGAAACTAAAAATGCTCCAGGATAAGGGATTCAGTTAGGTGAGCAGAAGAAAGATGCTCCTTCTGGTGTTCATATGCACGAGTCTGGTGAAAGTACCAAAAGAACTGCTCCGATGACTGAGGATCAAATAAAGACGGCTAAACACGGCAGCTCTGTGTGAAATAAGTGTTTGGTTTATGTTCCCACGACACCTTCCTCCTACGACGCACTTAATAATGTTCGCTGGGTGAAGCTTCTCGCGCGTGTTCACCAACTTGCCGAAGTGTGCGACGGATGCTCCGAACTCACGAACCATTCTCCTACGTCATTATCGCGGTCCCGGCGGGTCTGTGCGTTTTTATTGATGCCGGTTTGCTTCTTCAGCTATTGCTCCCTCCCTATCAGGCTCCTTCTCTCTCCTTATCGCCTGTTCCCACCTCCTTTACCCAGACTAACACGTTTAGGCGGGGCCGAAATCATCATTCAGCGAAACGCCGCCGCTGCCTGCACGCGCAGTCCAGGTGTTCTCAAATGTTCCGTTCAGGAAATGCAATACAGTACGTATATACAGAGCACTTTAATTTTAAAACACTGCTCTCTTTTGTGTTCTTGTGTTCTCCGTGTCTTGTAGCTGTTATTTTTGTTTGTTTGTTTAAAATAAGAATGGAGATTTTACTAGAATAGTTTTTTTATTCACTCAGCCTCGGAACCACCATCGCACAAAGACTGGCTTAAGTATTTTAGTGACTGGCACCAGTTGGATCACAATATATGTTTTCTTGTTTACTATTCGAATCCTATCCAAATAGGAGATTGTTTCATAGACTAGTCATTGTTAAGTTATACTAATTGTTTCAGCCTAATTGAACCAATTTAATACATTTATATGCAATTTTGTACTAGGAATAAAAATAATTTATTCATTCACATATACTAATCCACCATTTCATTTCGGGGTCGTGTGGGACTGGAGCCAATCGCAGCAACTCTGGGCCTAAAGGGGGGACACTTTTCACTATTTACCACGAAACTAATTTATTATTATAAAAATTATTCAAATCACTAAAGTGTTAAAACATAAAATACTGACCCTTTAAGACATTCTCTCATAATGAAAAAAGTGTTCCATCTTCTTCCGGCTAGAACATCTAGAAATGTTTAAAAATGTATTATTTTATGATAAATGAGAAATATGCCCCATTGTCAGTTCATAAATAATGGTGATGAGATTAATCAAATATTTATAAGAGGGGTTAAGAATAGATGTTGTGAACTTGTTAAAGTAATCTGTTCACAGAAATAAATGAAAAAGATAAAATGTACGTCCTATTTTTGTACAGAATTAGAGGTCCGCACATTAGTCGCTTTGTCCAATTACTCACTAAGCCTCAATGGAAAGAAAACCGAGACATATTGTTACCTGCCACCTAAACTCTAACACACAATGGGATTGTATCGTTGTTTTTGTGTTGTCCACAGAAAATTGTCCTCATACCAGTCAGACTTATCAAAGCCAGATACTTAGCCAGTGTTTGCTTTTTGTATTTGCTTAAGATGACAAAGATGTGATTTCACCGTCAGACGTACGGTGAGGTCTCAGGGGAAGAGAAGCTCACAGGGTTTCCAGACCAGAACATGCTGACGTCACTTGGTGACACTCCAAGTTGGCAAACAAGATCATCTAATTTGAGAATGGATGGAAAAACTCACTACTCAGGTGACATCAGAGCTCATTAGATCTGGATGACTGGCGGAATAACTGAATTTTTAAACTACGATTTAATTTTTGGTTTGTGATTCTGTGAATTTATATGTGCTTTCTTTTTTTATAATAAAGTGAGTCTTGAGACATAGCTGATTGGCTGTAACTTCCTGTGACCTAGAATAGGAATAAGCGGTTTAGAAAACATATGGATAGTTCTGCTTATCTTTGCATTTACAGAAGTAAAACAACTCAGCCTATTTGTGCTAATTGTGAATTGCTATATTGAGAAATGAAAACTTTTAGAGTGGCTTTAAAGCAAACATTTGCAAAACGTATCCAGCAATATGTTGTTATTCAGAGGCATTATTGCCAAAGTTGAACACACAAGCTTTTCTTCAGATCCATATCGACCTGTGCCTCATCTGGCTCCACCTTGCTTTCTTGGTACTAATCCAAATTCATAAATGGTTCTGTCTGGGCTTAACTTTAAATCTAAAGAAACCTCACAATCGTGATTAATTTATGAACTCATTTCAAAGAGACTTGTTTATTGTCCTCCAGTCTCAATTCTGCTTCATAAAAACATTACCGGCAGGCAGGTCAAGTGTATATTACTATTATTACAATACTGAATAATAAGTGGCTTTTAAGTGCCCGCGCATGCAAACACACAAAACATTACAAAGTACAAACTGTCTCTTGGTTGACACGTACGCAACAAAGCAATACGATTAACAATAGAATGGATGTCATGCCGACCAAAGCTTAAAAGATACATTTATTAACCTGTGATACTTCAAAGAAGTACAAAGCTTTTAAGAATATTACTATTATAACAATGAAGATTAAATCACAGGGACGCTTTGTAACTCATATTCTTCTCAACTATAAGGATGATGCAATAAGTTACATCTGGTGTCAGTCCGAAACCTGTGCAATCGCCACCGGCAGCCCGACAAATCCATAAATACATGTCTGCAGTACATTTGATGTGAAGTCAGCACACCTCACACTGAAATGCTGTATAACATGTAAATTGCTGGGTTTAAAGCATATCGGATCCTTGATTTTTACAGAATGTTCCACATCAGTGATGATATTTTGACTCCATGATTGAAGATGCTGTGTGTGGGATTTTGTACTTTAAAATTCTTCTTATCAGCGTTACTGATTGAACTACAGTAATATTTTAAAATGTATGTGTCAAACTCAAAGCCTATGGGCCACATCGGGCCAGTCATACAGTAAGGAACTTGGAGCTGTTATTTTTTGTATTAATGGCCCAGCGATAAAAAGCGCTGATAACAAACTACAGATCCCATAATGCAGTGCTTTATCTGCCTGTCCTTGTATAAACAATATTTTATTACATTTACTCAAAATCACATATTTTTTCATGATTTTTGCAGCATGTTCATATATTTGTTCATAAATCCACATGACTATATAGAATTAATATACTAAATATATAGTGTTCATATAAACACTACTTTACTAATAAAACAAAGACAAACTCACACTAAACTCAGGAACAGGATACAGAAACACACAGGTGCAACGACATTGACCAACACAGGACAATGAGACAGGTGAGACTTAAATACTTACTACAAACGAGGTACAATCAACAACAGGTGAGACAAATGAACCACGTGATGGGAACAGGGGACCATGACACCATGGGAATTGTAGTCCTTGGTTCTAACATCGTGCAATTAGGTTAACGACCCAGGTCAGTGGGATGGGATTCTAAGGCCAAAAAGACAGGTTAAAAAATATTAAACATAAGAGATAAAGTTCATGATCTAATTTCTAGGAACAGAACTGTATTATTTTTGTTCTATTTTGCGTCTGTTAATCACCTCTTTTTTTCATAGGTTGACATGAAGAGTGCACCGCTGCTAATGAACTTTGAAATGAAAGGGAGTGACAAGGACTATCAATTATAATAACAGCCTCCTGCTCATCAGACAGAACAGCATCCGTCCCCATTATGATCCAACATCTCTTCTGTGTTTAGCCTCATTAAGCAACTCTCCTCAATAAAAATGTGGGACGAGGGGTCTAGCCTCAGACAGTTGCTCTGCGCTCTCCTGAGGTCAAGACGTTTACTGGGTAAGTCACTTTTACTTGTCTAATGTTAAATATAAACATTTCAAGCCAAGTTTGCTCTGATTCTTAATAGCTTCCCATATTCAATTATATTGGAAAGCAAACTAGTCGAAACAAGGTGTGCCGTTATAGCACATGGCTGTCCCCCAACAAATACAAGTCTGCACATTTTGTCATAAATGATAAAGACAAAAGTGGATGGGCAATTAGTCATGATTAGCATTGAGCAAGCAGCAATTAATTACAGGGTGACACATTTTTAGGTCTCCTCTGAAGACCAGAGCAAGCAATATGGTCCCGGACTGAAGCATGAACTCACTATACTCACAAGCCAAGGCGATGATTTTCTAAAAAGGCATAACGAACACTGCATATAGCAGGTCTACTTTGCATGATGAATTACCACATCCAGACAACGTTCTTTATTGCCTCTAGTGTGGAACAAAAGCATACAGATGGGTGGAAAGACATCTGAATTTACACTACAGCTCGCGCACTGAATAAATATACTACCAATTCATAACCTAATAGATGACAATGTACGTATGGGCCGGGATTTTGCATTTTAGAAGTGGATGAGGGTTGTGTGTTGCCAACTGTGGAATTAATTTTATGGAGTTTGCTGTAGATTGTTCCAGAGTTGTGACTACAAAGCCATGGTTAGGCCTCAGGGGAGAGAGCTTTTGCTTATCCAATGTTTCACCAATTTTACAAACTGGTTTGTTTTACAGTCTTGCCAACATTTCTCTTGGTGTGACTTTGTCAGAATAAGGTGCTGCACTAGATGAGGGTTTTATCAACATAAGCAGATCTGTTTATAGATCTGGTGACTGGACAGGGATTCTGTCTATTTTCTGGGCTGGTGAGGTTTGAGGTTTGAGATTTTTGGGTTGTAGGAAGTCAATTATCTCTGGGAAGGGGGCAGATTGGTGAAAAACAAATTCAAGCAATGTTTTGGGACATTGGACTGAGAGCTATAGTAAATTGAGTCCCTGGATAAGCCCATATTAAAGTCACTGGTTACAAAACATGACATCTCCTGGTTCAGAAGTCAATTTTCTAACTGCTTAGTTGATTCATGGCAGATAGTATGGAGTTAGATAGGCTATCAAAGCGTAAAAATGGTTAAAATAGTTATAAAAATAGTGACTTAATAATAGTAATAATAATGCATTCAATTTTTTATTTATTGGCGCCTTTCAAGGCACTCAAGGTCGCCTTACAGAAACACAACATTCACACACATACCAATTGCTCGGTGAAATAGCGGCAGCCAATCTGCGCCAGCGTCCACTTCACTCGGGCATACACACCAAACACACTCACAAATTCACACGGCCAGATTAACCTGAAACGCATGTTTTTTCCTCACTGTGGGGGAAACTGGAGCACCCGGAGGAAACCCACGCAAGCACGGGGAGAACATGCAAACTCCACACAGAAAGGCCCCGACCGGCCTCGAACTCACACCACGAGTCACAATCGGAACCTTCTTGCTGTGAGGCCACAGCGCTGCCCACTGCGCCAACTCTACTTAAGTAGAGGTTTGGCTTATTTATACTTTACATGAGTTACTTTTCGACATACTATTTAACTTCCACACCTGAAATGTTTATGCTAATATCTATACTTTCTGCCCTTTACATTTTAAAAACAGCTGATTCACTCCTATTTCATTTCGATTTGTTTTACTTTTGTTTTTTCATCTAAAAATAAGTATCCAGAAAAATTGCACCATCCAGTTATGGTAAACTTGACTGTGGTTGGATGAGGCGCAAAAACACGTATCATTCTGATTCGGATACACACAACATTGAAGAACTTTGAGAACCAGCTGCTTTTGCGACTGAACAATGTTGGTACATTTTTGACGTGTGTTCTGTGCCTAAATTATACTATTTTGCTACATCACTCCAATAAAGGTAATTCATGACAAGCTTCTGAAGTATGACTTTTTTCACAATTACAATTCTAGTCATCATATTTCCACTCTGAAACACATTAATACTTAGTAGCGCTATATGGTTCTTTAATGTGTTGTAATAAAATTCATTTATTTTCAATGTATTTATATACAGCTTTATTATAAAACAATACAGTCCTATACCAATAAAAATTTCATTTAATGGAATTTTTTTAAGTAGCTAACCCTCTGGGGTCTGAGGGTGTTTTGGGGCTTCTGAGGTGTTTTGGCATGACATATTTGTAATTATTTAATCTACTTACAACAAACTACTAGCCTTTGTAAGGGCTTTGTACTAGTGCTTTGTAAGTTTTTAGAAAAAAAAATAGTAGTTCATATAAGGCCATAAAACCCATACTGCATAGTCCTGAACAGACTTCTAAGCGACCTTGTCTTGTAGGCTAAAGTGTTTCCTTCACAAATACGTGACTATGTTTGTTATCTCATTCACAGAAACATTAAAATAGTTTACATTTGGTAAAGTCAGTTTTTGTTTCAGCACTGGTGTATCCGTGGTGGGGGGGTCAATAACTGTTAATATTCATGAAATACAAAACACACTCCCCCTTATACAAATCCCCCCTTTCAAGGTAGAATGCTGTCACCCAACCAATCACACTGACAATTCTGCTTCTTCTGTCATTTTGACCGACTGAAAACTAATATGGCCTTCCTCAGCTCGCTTCAGCAGTACTTGCTATGAACATGTTATTTCAATGCTGAGGCATTTTTAATTAAATTATTTTTACATTTGTGGGAATTTATTCGGCCTTGAAAGATTGAAAGAATCAGAACTGAATAGAATGGCAAAGGAAGGTAGATGACCAGTAGATTCATGATGATAAACATCCATTCCTTCATTTTCAACCAGTGCCTTGTTGTTAATCCCATTAGATTTTAGACCAATGCGGGCCAGGATATGCAAAAGAGCAAATGTACTGGCTCACATGGGCAATGAATGTGTGAACTCCATTTCCCTGAATTCCTTGTGTTCCCAGCGGCCTTTGTGGTTTTGATTAGCTTCTGCTTTTTCTCCTTGTTAGATCTAGTATTTATACTCCTGTGGTTCATTACAGCCACGTTTCATGTTTTGTGTTCAAGTTCTTCTAATTCATCTGACAAGCTGCACTCATCATCATCATTATTGTTATAACATTGTCACAACTGTTTTGAGGAATAAAACATTATTCAAACTTTCTAAATCCATAATTTGTTGTAAGACCTTTCTGGAAAAGGTGCGGCCACTTTCATCTGGATAATAGAGAATTTTTAAGTATTTTTAAGTTTTAGGTAATTCTCTCTTTTTAGTAGGCAAAAGAAACATTTTAGCTTGTGTTTTATTTTGTCATTTTGCTAACTTGGATGTTTTAATTTAGTGGTAATGTTTTTATGAATACTACAGTACAGAAAATATTCTTTAGGAAATGTAATAAAATACTTTAATACATGTCAGCAAAACCTGTAGAGAAAGCTTCCAGATTGCGACGGTACAAAGAAAACAGAACCAATGTCGGTAACAAAACTCTGTTGTGATTCAGTGTGGAAGGTGGACAGGACCACTGATTTACAGAATAGTGAAACATTACAGCCATCCCCAAAAGAAATAACAGTTGTACTCAGCTCATCAGCACTTTGAACGGAACCATATTTTATTCCTCATGCAGAAACATTTATCTTGCACATACACCTAAAAAAATCAATTGTTGTTTTCTGTAGGAGAAATGAGCAGCAGATTGGAACGCTATTTTATGATACAGGCCATTTGTAAAACCTTGGGTCATTGTGTCCATAGTAGTATTTTCAGAGGGAAACCACGTCTCATTGTCTGAATACTGGAGCTTCATTTAGCGAGATATCTATGCATGGTGCATACGTTCCTTTCATTTCTGTAAATCCGGTTCAAAGGTCACATGTATTCAAATTCCTGTAGCTAGTGAACATTTTTTCCGTGGCTTGTTAAGACAGCATCACTAATGTTCTCCATACTGTCTGATGGAATGCCTCGTGGACTAACATACAGGGAACGAAAACGAAAACAATAATTTAAATATACGACACTATCAATGGAGTTTTAAACTAGTGATCGGGCATTAACTGTTTAAAGAGCTTAGATTGTTTTTTTTTCCCATGTTTACCCTGTTTCTGTTCCTGGTCTTGACCTGTGCCCATGTACCCAGCTTTCTGTTGTTGTATTTGCCCTCCCTGGTTTGACCTGCTGCCCATGTTGCTTTGGACTTATACAAAAAACACTCATCATTTTGCCTGCATTTGAGTGACAACCTGCTTGGCATTGCAAAACCACAGGACTTTATAGAACTAAATATACTAAATATAGGTATATTTATACACTATATGGTCAAATAAAAAAAGAACGAAAAATTAACAATTACATTTTATAATACGTATTTTTGCTTGCTTTACAAAATTACAGTAATAATCTTTGTATTATATTTTTAAAAGGTGTTTCTATTCTTACATACTGTACTAAACCACGTCAAGGCACAAATCCAATCACAGGGACTTAAAAATGTTTTTTGTTTACCTCAATCCAAAAGAACTTAAACAATACACCAAGCACAAAAAGTTTGTAATATGTCCATGAAAAATGGTAAACTTATGAAAATGTATCACTTTTAATTGCTGTTAAATTGCATCTGTCTGTTATACAACCAAGCAACAGACTTGGGGCAGAAAATAATAAGCGAATACAGTCATTAAAGCTGAGTTGGAAAAAGCTAGAGGCTCAACTCGAACCCTTATAATGTACAATAATAAGACATCTCTAACTGAAGAGCTGACATACCCGTATTGTCTGACTTTGTTCAAAGATTTGCCCTTCATTTTAATAGGCTTCATATAGAACCAGATGACAAAATTATATTCTACGCCACACGCCATCAAATTAGAAATGACAGAACTCCATTTTCCCAAATCCTCTGCTCCACATTGAACTTTTTTGTTTTTGTACTTGCTTTTATTTTAAGTATTGGTTAATTTCTGAGGACTTTAAAGGAATTCCATTGCTACCAATTCTGTTCCTGACCACCTTCTTGACTTTGAGTGGTCTTCTTTGAATTTTTACCCGTAGTTTTCACTTCAGCCTGATTATTATAAAGATCTGAGAATGCAAATGGTTATTCACTCTGCTTCATGACAGTTTATAATCTCTGTTCTATTTCTTTGTATACGTCATCACATTAATTTTTGAGTTAATATCAGGTCAAGATCTTTCTTTTTAGCTGGAAATCTCAAAACAGTCCCACATTGTTGAGAGCAAATCTGTTTGTCCAGTTACAATAAAGAATTTTACTCACAAAGTCTCTGTGTTCAAAATGCTAACACTGATTATTTCTGTAAAGCCATTAAATTTTGTCCTCAGTTGTGTCCTGACCATCTGAATGTTCTAGTCATATTTTGGCTGTAAATCCATGTCCTTGTGGTGACAACGGCACTCTGGGTGATATTGACAAATATGGATGCCTGTTCCATACCCACGAGGAAATAAATGACTCAGAAAAAGGTGTTCAGTGGACAAGCAATCACCACTACTGTATTAAAATTATGAATTCCAGTTATTTCTCACTTTTTTGTAGAATTAATTATCAAATAACATCACTAATAGCATAAGTGTGCTCTTCTCACAGACAATTTCCGTTTCTTTATTGAATCACTGGGATTTGGAGTACCACAAGCATAAATAAAATGATTGCTCAATCAGTCAAACTCGTTATTACAGTCAGAAAGCTCCACATGGTGTCTGGGGTTTTGCTAAAAGCTAATTGTTGTGTAGTTCTGCCCGGGTGACTGTAGTACTTATCAGAAACCATAGATGACTGCTTTGAATCTTCCAGTTGATTGGCTTAGAGAAGAGAAGTTTGATGATGCAGAACTTCATCACTGCTATTTGATTGCCTTGTTTTTTCCTCTGTAGTCCAGTGTAGATGATTTTTAAAATAAAGTCTAGACGAATAAATTGTTGGACAGTTTAATGACTATATAATGCGTAACATAAGTAAAATCAATGTCAAATGTTTGTACTTGTTCTATCACATTTATTTATATATTTATCACATTTATAAAGTGTATAAAAAATAGGTTTACTAAATTTAAGTTATAATAGGAAGCGAACGCACTCAAAGCAAACGTCTTCACAATCAAATTTGTGCAACCAGTATAATGTACATTTAAATGTTTTGGACAATGAAAGTAACAAATCTTGGAAAATTATGCACATCAACATTAAAGATGTTCCCACTAAATTAGAAAAATATACATATTTTACCCATAAAGAGTCTTTACTTTCACAAAAAACAGTTGTCCACACTGTAAACAGATATCAACACAAAAA
>SOMO01000129.1:247192-257525 GCA_028128575.1 Paedocypris carbunculus
CCCCCCCTACAAAATAGTTATTGTTTTAGAAAAATTTCAAAAGTGCTTTTAAACGGCAAAATAAATTGACAGATTGTTAGACACCCAATGTAAATGTATAAAAAAATCTACTTCATACCTTTAAAACTAACAATATTTTGTATGTAGACTAATAATTTTGTCCAGAGGGACATTTGATTCTGCTCATCTAACTTTGCTTAGATACAAATGTATTGTGACCAGTATTTATCAACTAAAATGTCAAAAATCCCAATACCTACATAGTTTCTGTAATGTAAAATAGTTGGCCAAAAACCAGTCAGCAGCCTTAAGCAGCATGTAGTTTGAGCAGATGTTGACCTCTAAGTAGAAAATTCATTTGGGATGAGACTTTTACTCCACTAGAAGCTCTTTTTAATCTTGCATGAGTTCTGTACCTGGTGGAGAATTAGGAGACTTTGAGAACTTGATTGCATAAACTGTTGTGTAATACTGTGTTCGGCTGAATCGTACATGTCGCCTTCTGATCGCTTGTAGGGGCAAATAACACTTTTTTTACAGGCTTATTCTGGCCTCTTTGCTTCTAAGCCACATCTTGTGGTAATCTCTCCTAAGTGCTTATTACATAAAACCAGATTTTTGCTAACATGCTAAATTTTTAAGGCAAAAAAAGTCGATTTATAAGCCTTTCTAAACCTTTCGTGTGTAAATTTGGGAAATCTTGAGTAACAATGTAACAGTGGGTAACAATTCTGGGTACAATGAAACACATTTTAAATTAATAAAGCATACTTTGCGGTTGCTCAGATTGAAATAATGAAGTGTTGAACATAAAGGAATGGATAAGAGAAAAAACTAAAAAACTAAAAAAAAAAACAACATTTCACACTTTTTGAATCCTTGTCTAAATATTCCACAGATAAAGTCTGAGCATGCTGGGAAATGTAGTTCATGCTTTCTCTGTTGTTCCCTAGTTGGTGAGTAAGCCATCTTTCTTTATACAGTACTTCCCAATTACCTAATGTGCCTTATTTTAAATTCAGTATTGCAAAATTAAATTAGCAAAGTCGCTAGTGACTAGGAAATAGAAAATGTGTAGTGCATTATTGCTGTGCAGTGTAAATGATGAATACAAATTTGCTTATTAAGTGCGCAGTGCTTTTTGACTCAACATAGCGAAAAAGTGCATTGAACAATCTCTGTGTTTAATTCAATATCTATAAATCTAGTTTCTGTCATAGCAACAACGCATCTCTTCTCGGGTGGCAGAGTTCAGCGGACATTGCAAGGACACACTATTAACGGGACAAATTCAAGACAGATGGTGCTCATGAAGATCATATGAGCAAGGTATGTTCACCTGAATAGCTCCCCATGGATCTGTTAGTAAAAGCAATGTTACTGAAAAAATAAAAAGATTTTACCGTGATTAAATATTTCGGCAGCTGATAAATTGCGCTGCAGTGCTGTGAAAACATATGCTGATGGGAAAACACAACTAAAGTGTGTTAAAATACATCGCGGTGACTTTGGTGAAGCTCATCAGAAAAGTGATGGGTGAAAATCTCTTAAACTGTCAGATTGCAGCCAGGCTGTTAAATTATTTAACATTTTAAAATTCCAGACCAAATGCTTCATGTTTCCCCCTATCATACAGCGGTTATCAGACAGACAAGGGGGGAAAGAAGGTGTACAATTGAATTATCATTTTACTCCAGGCTGAAAACCCATCCAAGGGAAGCAGCTTTTGGGCTTTTTGCTTACTGAACCTGAAATGTGTATAAAATCACAACAGCAAAATTATTAAATGCCTTGAAATCGGAAATGCCATATGTGGTTTATAACTGAAAAGACCTTTTTGCTCTTAACCCATGCTTCCCGTATCACTGAAAAACAGTCGTCACTGAGGAGACAAGGAACGCAAGAATTCTAGCTATATTCAAAGGCCTCGTGAAATTATACATTGAAAGAGCAACAAGAAAACAATTGAATAGTGTAAATATGGTTTAAAGCACATTTAGACAAATGTATTCAGGGGAAGTGAACTCTTTATTGAATTAATTGTATGCATCACAGGCAAACAGTGCCCAGTTTAATCAGCATTATTCAGTCTGCTGTGCCCAGGGGTCACACTTTTGGGGAGATATAAATGTTGAATATTGTGCTTTGCGCACCTGGTCGGTAAATGTATGAAAAAAAAAATCCAATTAAGATGTATTTTGTCATATAGTAACTTTGCATAACCATTGTTAGGCTCTTACGCCATTGTGTACATTTTTTATCTCTTAACAGATTTGTGTTTGTGTTTTAAGAGTGTGTGTGTTTGTGTGTGTGCGCGCGTGTGTGTGTGTGTGCGCGCGCGTGCGAGAGAGGGAGAGAAAGAGAGAGAGAGCATCATATACACACAATAACCACAATGAACAGATTTTATTTTACTAAGGTGAATGAATATTTCTCTGTTGTTGTTGTTGTTGTTGTTGTTGTTGTTGTTGTTGTTGTTCTGTTGTTCCATCATGTGATATTTCACTTTCCCCGAGTGTTTTATAAACCTTAAAATGTTTTTAACCTTATTCAAAGATTGTTGGTACACATGGTACACAGAAGCTGCAGAATGCGGGGTCAATTGTGTCAGTTTAGTCATTTTAACAATGTATGTACTGCATTAGAAAATGTCAAATACTGTATGTTGAAAGAAGAGCCTATAAACAGTGTTTATATGCATTCATTTAAAAAAAAAAAAAAATGTTGTTTAATATATATTTTTACCTTTTACGCTATGTCAGTAATCATCTAGGACATATTTCTGGTGATAAACAGAAAATACATAGAAACATGATGTCTGCAGTTTAACCCGTTATATAATATTACAGGATTTAATGTATTGTTTGAATAAGATTACTATGCAAAGTGTATGTAAATTACATGCTTACATTTAAATTCTCTAAACGTCTGAATTTGGTCTGCTACCTCCAACTCTGTCTCCTTTTTCCATTGGTTTCCTTCTTTAAGATTAAAACTTTGATTAAATGTTCCAGAAAGATTGTATTCAGTCATTTGGAGATTTGTGCAAGTGTCTGAAGAGTTAATATATAAATGGAACTCTCTGGTACAAAGCAAGTAAAAGCATTGGACCTTTCCCTGACATAAACTAAACTGAGCACTGCATTTTCTAAAACCAGAAATACTCTGCCAATTTCACTTTCTGCCAAAAAGAATCATTTTCTCTAAGTTTTCCTTTTTTTTTTCCAAATAAAGAGGATCACAAAGAAATTGGACTTTGGGAGAATCTTAAAAACATTTCTCTCTTATAAGGCCAAATACATATTTGTATGAGCCTAAAGCTTCAAACTCCCTCACTTCTTCATTTCTTGCACATAGATAGTCATTTTTCAGAGAGGCTATTCCGTGACCTTTATCAAAGCTGCTGCTGAGGGTCTGAAGACATATGTTAAACACAGCGGTTCTCTAAGCGGATCCTTGACTCTGCTGACCTTTTAATAAGTGTTTGAAAACTCCTTAGCTCAGTTTAAATGAAAATGCACTGAAATGTGACATTGCTTAGCAAAAAAAAAAGATGTTGTCCTGGTTCTTGTGATTAGTTCCTTAAAATAACCTCAAATTAACCCAGATGTGAGGTGTTCCTTGGCTTGGTCACAGCAATGTTTCCATCCATATCCATCATTCACAGCTGATAAATTACCATGGCTGTGTTTGAAGTATAAAGGCATCAAAAACAATCTGGATGATTAAACTGCAACGCTTAGAGGATGTGAAAACCATCCAAACAAAGACATCTAAATGCTGATGAAGATGTCCAGAGATATACCCGCAATTCACACTGGCACCATGCATCTGCTTCTATTATGTTCCACCTAGAGTGGAAAAAGGCTACAGCAGCTGGCGGGAAGTTATGCAAACAGCAAACGTTAGGTAGATATGGGTGGCACGGTACTAAGCAGATGCTTAACCACATTTCCTAATCAAACATCCAACACAATTTCCAGACACTTTTTTAGGTTCAGAGTTGTCAAGTAGTATACGTTGCTTAAATACAGTTTTGGCCTCTTTATACCTTATTTGATTAATCATTCTTTCGCCAACTTTTTACTTCTACTCCATAAATATTTATGCACATATCTGCGCTTTCTACTCCTTACATTATATTATTATTATACAAAATAGCCTATTATTTAATCTCACTGAGCTTTTTTCCTTGTTGCAGTCTAAAAATAAACATCGGAATAATATGCGCCACCCGGTTACGGTAAACTCGATTGTGGTTGGATGAGGCGCATAAACACGTATCATTCCGACACCCTATTGGTCCATCGCAGCAGCCAGTGAAATGTCTCGAAGAATTTTGAGAACCAGCTGCTTGTGCGACTGAATAAAGCATATTGCTAAGTCTTTCATACATGTTCTGTTTTTAAAATGTTGTTATTTTGTTACATCACTCCAACAAAGGTCAATAATGACAAGCTTCTGAAGTGTGAGTGTTGGCACCATTACAAAACTAGTCATCATATTTTCCACTCTGAAACACATGTTAATGCTCAGTGGCGTGAATCTAAGGTTGTTGTGTTTTATTGTGTTTGGATTTTAATGAAATTCAACAATTTTCAATGTAATTATATACAGAAACATTTTATTATAACGATATAGTCTGATAGTATTTAAAATGTCATTTTAATGGCTTCAATTCCCCTTATATTACTTTTACTTTCATATCTTAAACCAGAACATTTACTTGAGTAAAAAGGTTGAGTTGGTACTTTTACTTTGACAGAAGTCTTTTTCAACTCCAGTATCTATACTTCTACTTGAGTAATGAATGTGACTAGTTTTGACAGCGTTGATTAGGTTGAGATTAACCATATGCAATGTAGTTTCTTCATCTTAAACATGAACTACTTACTGCTTGAGTTATCTAAGTCTGTATGTGAACAGTCTGTGAATCTTTCAGCTCCGCTACTCACATTCCCGTTAATGCATTTCATTACTTTTACAGCTTTTTTTTGCATTGTGCTCCACCATTAAGTCACTGCGTGATTTTTTTCCACACACTGTTCAGCTTTTAATTTACTGTTCAGCTTCATTTGCAAACAACATTAGAGTTAATTTTAGTAGTAACTGAGACTTTAAATGGAAAAGGATTAAGTGGTGATTTTGTCAGGAAAGAGGCTTGAGTGAGAATTTGTGCCGAGACTTTGAAACTGCATTTGTAGTCAAGTTATTCTGGTCATTTGCACATGTGAGGGCTGAGAACATGGGTGAACATCAGAAAGTCACAGGGGCAAGACGACTAAAATAACGACCAACAAATCAAACTTTCCCACTTGAGTGTGATAATATTCTTATTTTTTGCTTCTTAGTTTCAGGGGTCATTGCCTTGACTACTGTCCTCAGTTTACTCTTTGCATCCTCTGTTTCCTTTTATGACATCATGCATCTCATCTTTCTTTTTTGAGCACTTGCCTGTCATCATTTTAGCATCCTAGCAACATTACTATCTGTCAGGGTCAAAAAGAGGACAAACTCCATTGAAAATACTGTATATTTTTATTATACAAAAAAAAAAATGGTAAAAGCAATTTTACTGAATAAAAGCACTCACAGAACACTCTCAGTAAACCGACACAATGTGGGGGGGGGTGAAAAACCCTTAAAATGCGTCAAATTTTGGCATGGCAAAGTAAAATTAATTCAGTAATGAGAGATAAGTTCAAGATTCAAGTTACATGCATTTATACTTAAAATAACTTGGAACTGATATATGGGAAAGGGAGGTGAAATTGTCAACCTGGTCACTAGAGACAATATCAAAATTGCGCTTTTAATTTCGCCATCTATTGAAGTTGGATGGTGAAATGACTCACACACACGCACAAATCCGGAGCAGTGGGCACTCTTAAGTCGTGGTGTTCAGGGGAATGGGAGGGTCAGTGTTTTGCAAAAGGACACTGACCTTTCCACTGGGTTGTGGATTCAAACTTCTTGAATTCAAGTTAAAATCCCTACCACAGTACCTAAAGCAGATAGAAGACTAAATTAATAATTGGGCAAATAAATGATTTATTTAAAAAAAAAAAAAAAAAGTGGCATATCTCTTTCAAAAAACCAGTCCATCTGGGAAAGGTGTTGGAAGGAGGCTGAACCATCTTTCTAATTCTTCTTCTATCGTATTAGATGTTTCAGCATTTTTTTAAATTTTTTTCTAAATTGTGTTTTATTTTGACAGTGTTCCAATATGCTGAATAGTTTTCACTAAACATGTACTTAAGATTCAATATTAATTCCCTTCCACCTCTTACACTGAATTGATTTAAACCAAATAAAGTGTGCTATGTTGAAAAGATTATCAACTACCTAGTCCAAATAAAGTATTTTGCCAGGAACCTGTAAAATGATTTTAGTGACATTTTTGGACTTTTTCTCAGAAATTCCAACAGCTGCATCATCAGCCTCATAAAACAGCATTATATATGCGCGAGGCTGAATACTTCATCATTTATGTAACAGGCTCATTGCTCTGAGCTCACAGTGTAACATCCCCAAAATAAACTTTCAGTTCAAAGAATTGAACAGTAATTTAACAAGCAACAAACTGTTCACAAGAAAGAACAAACCTACAATATTAAAGAGTTTATAGTGATTTTAGATCACTGCTTAAAAATACATCACTTAAAAAAAAGAGAGGTTAGGAGATGCATGTGGCACTGTTCTGTCTTTTATTTTACTTATTTTAAAAGGACAAAACATTGAGTTTTGTTTTCATAGTAAGAGTGTTTGTTCACTTGTCAATAACACAGCCATGATCATTGTTAATTCTTTGTAATTATAATTTGTAATTATACAAAATGTCAGTGTTCTACAAGACACTTTGCACAATTTTGTCGCTTTGCGTTGGTTCTGGCTTTATAAATAAACTTGAACTTCACTGTGTGTGTGTGTAACTTCACTGGATGAGTTAAATGAAGAGCAAAAAGTAATATTGTCCCTAGTCGCCATATTGACAAACTCATCTACTCCATGTATAAAAATGTTTTAAAAAGTAGAGTGGCTATTCTCTAAAAATGCAATCATCTCCTATTTTTTTTTTTTATTATGAACACAGGCAAGAAAAAAACATATTTTCTTAAATCCTAAATGTAATATATTGAGCCAAATCCTAAATTAGCCTCAAAAAATTATTTAGATGTTTATTCAATTAGAAAAGTTAATGTTGTTTGTTGTTGTTACAATTAAGTTTTTTTTCTTCTTCTTCTTCTTCTTCTTCTTCTTCTTCTTCTTCTTCTTCTTCTTCTTAGTGTTATCATATTATTTCAACATTGCTTTGCTATTTTTTATTGTACGCTGTGAATGTTAGTTTTAAAAACCTTACGAAAAGACTACGCCAGTGCGTTGATTTTCCTGGCTTGTAGCACAGCGTCATCTTTTGGTCATGTCTTGTCATTACAGGTTATACAAAATTAATAATAGGTCAATACATATAAAAAAAAAATAATAATTCGGTTAAACTCGTGTTTTCCTAATATGTTCTATTGCCTGACTATGAACAAGCATATACCGCTTTAAAATGCTCTCCCAAATGTATATTATAAATATGTATGTTATACATTTGAGGGTATCCAAAAGGAAAATAACTTTCGTGTTATTTATTTTTTATTTGTTATTATAAATGTGCGTGGCTAAGTAGCGTTAATATTTTACAAGGAAATGTATATGTAGCGCCAAGGCCAAAAACAATACACAGAATTAGTATTTATTATAAATATTATATATATATAATTATAATTTTTATTGCTCATATGCCAGATGTATTTAATGCAACCCCATCAGTTGGAGTTTGTTTTAGTTTTTGTGTTGTTATTATTAGGACTGAATTGTAAGTGTGTATTAAAAACATATTAGTCTTAGACGCGATTCCGTTCGTCCGAATTGAAAAGAGGTTTGTAGGGTTGCCGTCGTTGACGCGTCCCATTCATTTTGATCCCGCCTTCGTCCTTGCTCGTGCTCTCTGATAGGTCAAAATAATCCTATCTGTCCGAATGCAGACAGATGATTTGTCAAATCTCCTGTCAATCTCTTACAAAAAATCTATTTACAGTAGGTTGTGAGCGGATCAACTGTATCCGTTCAGATTAAAGCCGAATCTCCAGTGTAACTAAAAGCGATTGTCGTGTTGGATTTTGTGTAATTAACAAGCTCTTTTGCCCGGAATTTGTTTTATTTTTTTGCTGGTGAAACGTTTCGGCTGGCGCGTTTTCTCTGCTGAAGAGGAAGATTCGGGAAAGATGTCTTCGGACGAAGACAGAGCGAAGGAGATTCTGAAGGGGTTTAAACTGTATCCTTACGTGATCCTGTGATAGATTAGCCAGATAGCAACTCGTATCCAACTCGCAAAAAAAACTTACATCATAACTACGCGAATAAGACGTTTGATGTTTATGCTGTGTAGCTAGGATGCTAATAATAACAACAACAACGACAACGCTGGGACATTGGAGCAAAATCGCGAAACAATTTATGGGATTCGTATCATGTTCAGCCATTTTTGTATTCAACTGTATTTTAGAGTTTTACTCGAAGACCAAAGACTACATTTAATTACGTAACGTCTGGATGTTGGATAACACTTAAATTGCTTTTTAGTAGTATGTTGCTGGCCATGGATTTTTATGTTTATGGGCTATTTTTTTATTGGGGCTTTTATTTCTAGTTATTACTATTATTATGATTATTATGATTGTGTATTTATTTATTTATTTATGAATGTGTGTAAGATACTCGTTCTATTGACATATTTACACGTTGTTGATAACTTGCAATAGAGTACTAACGGCTATTTTAGTTCATTTTTACGAGTTTAAAATGCAATATAACTTTGCTATACATTAGTTTAGTCACACAAACATCAGAAACAAACGTTGGTGCTTTATTTTCTGTCAGGAGACTGGCAGAAGCCTTCACAGATCAGGTGTGTTAGGCCGTCAAAATCTGCTCTAAGTTTGTGGCTGCCATCACTATTACATAATGTTGGTAAATCTGACAAGAATATTTTAAGTATAAGTCTGTAAACCTGGCTAGAATAGCTGGCTGTTCTGATGTACATTGACGGAAGAATCTGACCATTAGAATTGTAAGTGGACATGTCTACCCTATCGATGACCTTCTCTGTGAAAGCAAGGGTGTCTCTTACAAGCTGGTAATTCTTAAATCCTTGATTTAAAAGGACAGGGATTTACTGCCTTATGCTTCTCACATCGAACTGTGTCCTGCATGGTAGAACGAAAAACCATGAAGTGTAATATTCTTTTTTTTAGTTTAAGTTTGTGCTGTTAACACGATGGTCTTGAAATGTTGGATGAGTCCCGTTCATTGTTGGTCGAGTCTTGGCATGAATCTCTGTAATCACACGTGGACTTCAGCATATCTATGAATGTATGCGGATGAGTTGAAAAATGCAATTTCAATTCGTTATATGTCCAGTACGTATAGCAGAATTTACAATAAAGCCTGCTTCGACTGTGTGGCTCTACCACAGTTAGAATCCCAACGTGTATTCAAGTAAAAACATCCACATGATTGTTATCGGTCTTACCTAGATATTACTGTGTCTTCATGTGGCCCAGGGGTAACTACCAAGCCCTGGGCTCCGTCACCATGTGTGACTACTGAACACACTGAGAGGGGAATGAAAAAGACACGTAGCAAATCCTTCTCGGCCGATTCTGTACCACAGCGTCTATGTGTTGTCATGAACCTCTGGACCTGGTGAAATCTAGGGCCTTAAAAGAATTATAAAGTTCTGTGACAGACTTGAGGCTCTAATTATTGTATTTGATACTATATGGTGTTTACACAAAATGCATTTAATCAAAGGTGATTCGTTCAACCGACGGACGATAAGAATGCTGTTTTCCCTGTCAGGAAGAAGTCTGGGAGACTTTTTAAAAATGAATGTTGCATCCGTGTGGCGCCGGGGGGATTAATTACCTCAGCGCTGCTAGTGTTTTTGAGTTAAAGGGTCTTTCCCCTGTGACTCTGTTGGTAAGATCCCGCAGACATCTGTCACTACTAATCTCACATGCAGGCCACACTTGAATAATATATTTGTGACTTGGGTGTGGTTTAAAGGGGAGGAAACATCTTCATTTTTAGCGAAAATCATTAAATATGAGATACTTTATGTACGTTTCGGTTGTAAACAAAGCCTTTATTTTGTGTTAAGGTTGGAAAAAGGGCAACAAAGGGTCGTAGTAGGTACCGCTGGTGCCTCACACGAAGAGGACCCGTTAGAGACCATAGTTTTCTCCGTGGAATTTGCATTTTCATGCAGTGTTTGGGAGATTCT
>SOMO01000129.1:260287-272427 GCA_028128575.1 Paedocypris carbunculus
AATTTCAGACGTAAAAATTTCAATGCAATGTGAGAGAGAAATACAGTTCAATTTGTGAAACTTATTCTTGACTATTTCAACTTGGCTTTTATT
Organism: Paedocypris carbunculus; assembly: GCA_028128575.1. NCBI lineage: Eukaryota > Metazoa > Chordata > Actinopteri > Cypriniformes > Paedocypris > Paedocypris carbunculus. The sequence goes on from SOMO01000129.1 coordinate 260,381, forward strand.
TTTCACTTATTTGGATTCAAACAAATGCTGTACAGCATGAGATTTAACGTAAAGCCAGTGGGCAGATGTTCAAAGACTTAATGGTGAGATTGTCTGATTAGTGATGCTTGAGTAGAAACACATAGTGTACGTCATTATTATTGCCCGAAAATATATGAAATAATTTTTCTTGCATTTTAAATTGAAATTTATTCTGACAGAAGATCCTCCAGAACCTGAGAGATCTTGTTGGGCGATTGTCGTCTGGCTCCAGAGGAGCTGGAATCGGCCTGAAGTTATTAATAGGTGCGGGAGCGCTTGCCTATGGCGTCAAAGAAGCCACTTATACAGGTGCGTTTCCTCCTCCTATCATCCCACGAAAATTGCATTCACGCGTGATCACACCTCAGATAGATCGAACTGAAAATTTCAGCAGACTTTTATATGTTATGTTCAAATACTGATCTAATTTACGTTATTTAATAGTCCTATAGAATATATAACTGTATGACATGTTTACAAAATAAGAGCATTGATCTACTCTCATTGGTTTATTTTTCTCTCTTGGATCTGTCTGTAGTGGAAGGTGGACAGCGAGCCATTGTTTTTAACAGAATCGGAGGGATGCAGATGGACACAGTCCTGTCCGAGGGTCTTCACTTCAGGTACTGAAGTCTCGCGTGTAATCTGAATGTAAACAAATGTATTTTTCCGGTTTCTTTTTGCTTTTTCAGGATTCCTTGGTTTCAGTATCCTATTATATATGATATCCGAGCCAAACCTAGGAAAATATCTTCTTTAACAGGAAGTAAAGGTAATGTCTGTGCTTCCAACCTGATGTGAAGTGACTTTAATGGTGAACTTTAATCAGACCTGCAGATGGTGAACATTGGTTTGCGTGTGCTGTCCCGACCCGTGGCTTCAAATCTTCCCATCTTATACCAGCAGTTGGGCAAGGACTATGATGAACGAGTGTTACCGTCCATTGTAAATGAGGTTTTAAAGAGTGTAGTGGCAAAATTTAATGCTTCTCAACTAATCACTCAAAGAGCACAGGTTGGTGTTCCTCACTAGATTATACTAAGCCTAGTTCAGTGGCCATGAATGAAGATGAGGAACGTCTTCAGAAACCTGTTTTACACTATTCGCTCACCAGGTGTCCTTGCTCATCCGCCGAGAACTTTTTGAACGTGCTAAGGACTTCAACATCATCCTAGATGATGTGGCGATCACAGAATTGAGCTTCAGCAAGGAGTACACGGCGGCTGTTGAAGCCAAACAAGTTGGTAGGTGGATCTGGGGATTGTTGGAACATCAAAGTTGCTTGCGGTTTCCTAGGTGAAGTGATTTTTTTTTTTGCTCATCCAGCCCAGCAGGAAGCACAAAGAGCTCAGTTTTTCGTGGAGAAAGCGAAGCAGGAGCAGAAGCAGAAGATCATTCAGGCTGAAGGAGAGGCTCAAGCCGCTAAAATGGTGAGAAGAGCTTGGGTTTAATCTTCTGAACATTTTAATAAGTTCAATAACATAAAATTATTTATTCAATTAACGTTTATTGTACAAAACCTCATTTTTGTAACTTTGAATAAACTTTGAAACTTCGAACATCCTTATAATACAAAGTGTGAATTGAAGTTCTTTTACGTTTTGTATATTTAATCTTTACAGTTAGGGGAAGCTGTCACGAAGAATCCTGGCTACCTCAAACTTAGAAGAATCAGAGCAGCACAGAACATTGCAAAAACGGTATTGGCTTTCATTTCACTGTTTTTTTCTTTCTTTCTTTTACGTTTAACAAGCAAAACAGCAAGAGTGTTAAATATTGTAGTATTTTATGGAATGTGAGTTTTATTTTTTTCTGAAAGCTCTAAATATTATTTTCCAGATGTCAGCTTCTCAGAACAAGGTGTATCTGAATGCAGATAGTTTAGTTCTGAATCTACAGGACGAGTCTTTTAACAAGTAAGTGTCCAGGAGATTGTAGCATATTTTTATACATGCTTTAATATAAGTACATTGCTGATTTTTCTTTTCCATTTCAGATTGTCACTGGGAAAAAAATAGTTTTTTTTTTTTTTAAAGAGACTGGCATTCCGGCACTCAGAGAGGTTCAGCTACTAGTCAACCATGTGTGTCCATAAGATCTTTGATCAGCTCCAAAGTGTGGAGATCAGAGTGCAGAACAGACATTATCCAGCTGTGTGGTTCTGGTTTTCCTGGTCGACACCGCAGTTTTGTGATCATTTTCAGGATAATGAAGGCAGCAAAACACAATTGTTTTAAACTATTTCATGTTGGTTTTAGTTAAGTGGAGAAAGATAGAAGATGTTTCTGAACAATGATCAAGAAAATCACTTAAACTTATGCAAGAAAACAAGACGTTTCTGCGTTTTCTTTTTCAACATATTTTAACAACTCCAGCGCAGTCAGCAATAGAAAAAGCATTTTAGATTTTAGAAAACACTGTAGCTGGAAGGATTTTTTAAACTCACTGGCCCCCACTAGGTGGCACTCTATTCTGCAGAGCTGTGTTGCATTTGCTGCATTAACATTTATCTGCAATGAACTGGGTGTTTGAAACCTCATGCATTTGAGCTTGACATAGAGTCAAGTCTGATCCTGTCGTTGTCATGACAACAGAGAAGATAGCTTTACTGGTGTTGCAGCTACGCAGTGGCTGTGATGGTGAAAAGCTCTGCTAAGAGCTTAATTTACATAATCTTAAGGCCTTGCACATTCATATTGTCGAACATTGGTTTTGTTTAACCAACTAATTAACATAATTAGTTAACTTAATTTTGCAAGTTTTTATCAAGTTATGATAAGACATTCACAAGATTCACGTCACCTCAAACCATAATAGAAATAGAACATAGAATGCATATAAACCATTATCCCACCATTGATGGCCTTGATGCACTTTTTGTGGGTCAAGAACAGTGAAACATCTGCCTGGATAATGGAAATACGATGAATGTGCTGCTGCGGCAATCCATTTTTTAGAACACCCTCCCTTTTCTCTACCCACAGTGACGCTAGTTTAGTGCTCGGTTGGTGTGTCTCCATGGTAACAATGACTTCATGCCGTGACAGGCAGTCTGGGCTGGTTGCTATGGCGATTGGATGTGACATCAGACGTGAGGCCTAGTTACCATGGCATCACACCTACAGGCTCAGCAGCTATTTCTGTGTTAAATCTGAAGCCAACAGCAAGCAAAGAAAGAAAATACAGTGTCCCACTTTCTTTTATGACGTGTTACTGTTCCGCTGCTGGTTTGTGTTGTTGGAAACAACCGTTTTGGTCCTTCAGACTGTTATTTTGTCATGACGTGCCTGAATTTTATTACAAGATCTATTGATTCAAAGTCTTGGATTTTTTTTAGTAATTGTGTTTTTACTGTTGCATTTGAAATGTTTTTTTTTTTTTTTTTCATTTTTATTATCAGTCCATCTTGTCTGTAAAGTGTATGAAAAAAAATACCTTATTTTATGCTATCAATGGTGCAGAAGGCCAATAATTACCATGTATTGTAATGTTATTTACTTTTTATTTGCATGTAGTTTTATTATAGAACCAAAGCATTGTTCTTGAATCAACCAGTTAATTTACCAGTCAGGGAAGATAACAATGTAGATAAAGATAGAAACGGATAAATGTAATGGCCAGGTTTGAAGCGCGTGTTTCCTGTTGTCTGGGGCGATTATTCATGTCACTATAGTGTGTTTGGTTCCTCGTGGCTCATTATCAGTCTGAGAAGGTCTCTCGTGGCAGCAGAGGTGTAAGGCCCTCACCCTTCTTCATTATGGGTGATAAATGTGAACAAGGACCATAACAATCGCACCCATCAACTTTTTCACCTCCGTTCTCCCCCTCCCTCTCTCTTTCTCTCTACCCATCCCCCGTAACTCCTGTTTTGTACCTCCCACTTTTTTGTGGTACGGTAGAGATTAATTTGAGTCTCAATCTGTCAGAGATGGACCCCAAAGGTAATTTTTCTTGCCTAGGTCCCCAAGGGGAGTAGAGAGGGAAAATGGGATATTTTTTTATGTTCTATAGTTAAGCACAAATATGTTCTGTGTCGTGTTCTAATTTGACATGTAGTGTCAATCTTTAACACTGCATTAGGCATATTAATTGCTAATCATGTTTACTGCAAGGCGCAGCAGATGCCGAGACTTCCTTCTCCCTCCACACTTCCCCCAGCTTCTCCGGGGACACACCAGTGAGTTCCCAGACCAGCTGAGAGACTTCAGTCCTAGGTGTGTCCCCTGGCCACTCGTGTTGTTAGACATGCAACATCTTGCATGGTAGATTGTCCAGAGACACCGGTAAAAATTTCCCAAGCTAACTGAGCTGGCTAGTCACAATGGCGAGGGGCAGTGGCTCTACTCCGAGTTCCTCCTCATCTCTTGGTGTGCGGCTAGCCACCCTGCAGAGAAAACTCGCTTGTATCTAAGACCTTGTCCTCTGGTCATTATGACCGTAGAGGAGAGTTGCTAAGATGGAATGATCTGACCAATACATTGAGAGCTTGGCCTTTGGGTTCCGCTTTTTCTTCACCACAATTGACAACCACATTACTGCCTCCCAATGACCCTATCGGTTTGTCATTCTTTTCTACCCTCACACAAGACCCCAATAGAGTTGAACACCACTTGAGACAAGATCTCCTGCCTTTATCCTTGCCTTTTACTAAATTTATATACTTGATTGGCAAACTCCCATAACCCAGTGACCCAGTCCCATAACCTNCCCCCCACACACACACACCTCCACTGCTCCAAGCTTCTTGTCCCAGCAATGACGATGCACCCTGTAGGTATATCAGCAAAGACAGTGTCAAGAATAGATAGGAATTTGCCCCGAGTCCCTAAATCTCAGTTTGTGGGACTAAGGACTTGCCTGGGTTACTTCAGTTAGAGTGATGGATGAATCAACTGTCCATTCACGACATCTTTCTGCAGGGTTGTGATCCCTAAAGTATTCCATTCACCATCCCACTGTCTCCAATTGAGGTCAGCAGCTCTCTCCTACAGTTCTGTTTTCTCCTTTTGAGATGTTGGACAGTGTGCCAATAACTTATTGTTGCAGACCAGTTGTCTTCCATTGCCTCACCAAACGCCAAATATTTTGCCTCTGCAGCTGTCCAACCTGCAATTCATTCAGGCTGCCAACACTGTATGTGCTAAGCTGAACTGTACTGATCATTAGCTGGTGGTAAGTTGAAGACCCCCTAACAGAGGGTCCTGCCAAATGTTCCCTGAATACATGAACACATTTCGTGTTATATTGAGCCTGCCCAGTGTCCAAGACATTCGGTCAAAAGCCTGATGATAACCACAAAGTATATCCTGGACTTTTGTAGGGTGCTGTTGTCATGTGAACTAATGGACAGACTTTTGTGACTCACTTGAAAGAACAGAACACCACACCTGTTTAGATCAGAGAGGCCATTCCTGTCAATCACGCCCCTCCAGGTGTCACTATCATCGCCAACGTGAGGTTTGAAATCCCCCATAGTACAACGTAGTTCGAAGGGGGAACTCAAACCCCTTTGAGTACCGCTTCCAAGAATTCCGAGATAGCCACAGACATTGTGTGTCTTTAGTGAAATGTTGCATTTCAAATTGCAATATAATATTCAATATAAAGTTACAAATATTTAATTCTTGATCATTTGTGAATTAAGACATCTTTTTAAATGTAACTGGGACCCAAAATGGATTCCTTGTTCAAGAACTGACAAACAACAATTGTCTAATTCTCTGTGCGAGTAAATATTCTTCTGTTTTCTCAGTGATCAGTAAATTCATTCTTTGGGCTGGTAAATGTTCTCATTCTTCCCCCTCTTGGTTTAGCATTGGTATCTCCCACTCACATTGCAAAAGGATGGAAATTTTGCACACAGCAGCCTTTCTGTCAACTATCATGAATATTTATTCATTGTTTGCATTTCCCGTCTCTGCCTCCTCCCCCCTCTCCCTGTCAAACTCCATATTTTTGGCACTTTCTTTCATTTTCTTTTTCACCGCAATGCCTGCTTTTTAGTCTCGATTGTAGAGAATCCCGACAATCCAGTATTGTATCAAGCATGTGATGTGGACCAATAAAACACATTTTATGGGACAATTTCAGTCATGTGTGTATAAATGTGGGTTATCACTTGTACATAAAAGATTCAGGGTGTGGCAGAAGTAAAACAGCATTAAATGTCTACATGCTTTACATAGAGGGTTTCTGTTGCCGTATGCTCTCCTTTTGACCTCTGTTGCCTGAGAAACATGTAGACAGACACACATCTGTAGCCATAACAAAGTCCTTGTCAGAAGAAAAGAATTTTAATGGGGTAATGTGAGTTTGGATGGAGATTTTTATGGGAAGAGCATCTTCTGCACAGGAAAATCACAATGCTCGCACCATATTTTTAAGATGTGTATTAGCTTTGTGTGTGAGGAAACCTGATCGTTTTTTGGCACAGCACTGTTCTCTAACACAAGGCCTTCAGGCAAACAGTAATGCCTTAAAATAACATCTTATGAAGCTACTGTAGAGGAACAGGCTGTTATCTGGCAAATATGTGGCGCTTTAACCTACTTAAAATACAGAAGCAACTTTTTTACATTCTGCATTGCCACCATTTAAAGTATGGAAGAGCTTTAGATTTTTTATTTGGAATTTCTTTTTTTGTGTAGAATAAAGTATTAATGTTATTAATGTTACTCCTGGAGACGTAGGATTTGAACAGTCCAGGAGGCAGCAGATTGAGGTAATCTGGAAAAAAAGCAAGCTATATGTCATTAAGTATTTAAAAAAACATGACTCACTGGCACCTGCACGATGGAGAATTTGACACCCACACCCAGAAACACCTATAGAGCTTTAACCGTGAAAGGAAATTCAAGTCTTTACAGGCTGAGCGTAACGCTGCTGAAGTTTCGGTTCCCAGCAGTTATTTCCTCAATTATTTCGAAGTCATTTTTAGCTCTGTGTACATTTTTGTGGTGGATGAGCTATACATGAGCGTTACTCCGCCCATTTACACTAAGCCTTGTTTTGAGTGACAGTTCAGTCTCTTGGGCCTCAGTTTTCCCTCAACTAAGACCATGTATGGTCACTAATCGAAAGATGATGGGAGGAGGAACAATATGGGAACAGTCCAAGTCCCAGTGGTAAAATTAACTTAAGAACTAGCATTTATTTTGAGAACATGGATAATCAGAGGAGAAGAGGGAGAATAACGATGAGGTCAGTCTGATACATAAGATAAAAAAAACAAACAAAAAACGAAAATAAAAAGTAGGTCAGGAATCCTGACGATTCAAGTGATGTCTCAAAAAGCTTTTAATAGTTATACCTTGTACTGACTTGCAACTCGCATTTCTACTAATAGTTAATTCCTAAAGAACATTTTGATTACAGTTTAGTTTACCTTAAACTAAGGTTTACCTTAAGGAACGCTTAATTTTGACGATTAGCATTGTTACTCAGTGAAAGTACAGATGTAAAAAAAATGTAGCATATTTACATGAAATATATTCCAAATTAATTAATTTAATTGCGTTGAATTGAATCGTCATCATGTATCATCAGTTTGCTGAATCCCGTTCCTGTGAGAATCCTCTCCGGGTTTTATGCGTCGCTTCCGCGTTCGGTTGCTGCTGCTCGGTGCCGTCTCAGGTTTCTCACCTCTCCTACTTCTGCCGCCATTTCACATAATCCAGACACAATAAACCAGTTTACCGTATCATGGTGGCGCTGGTGTTCTGCAGCCGCGTGGAAAAACCGCTATAATAGAATACTGCTATTCTTGTATTGGTATTTGTCATTGGTCTTTCACGTTATAGTTGTATACATGATAGAACAGCACTGCTTATTTTCCCCTTTGGAAAAGACGTAACATAAAAAACGGTCATATCTTTCCGTTCAATTTCCCAGTACAATCATATGACAGATATTTCTGGTATATTGCTATTTATAAGTTGCGTTATTAATATATAATTTTTTTTAATAAACGCAGCTAAATACACAGACAACTTCAGAATTCGTATTTTGGGTTTGCGTGAATAGCGCACAAAAGTGAGGATTAATAAAGTCCCGGTAGAGGTCACGGATTCATCTGCAGCGTCCTTGCATCCATATTTTGTGCATCTTAAAACATTTTAAAGTTTTGTGTTAAACAATATAGTATGGGTTGCAATTATATACAACGAAAACGTTCATTATTATCCACACATCATTATTACAAGTTTCACAATTACCTTGACGTTTTATAATTAGATCGTTTATCATCTAGCATTTTCATGGTGTTAAAAACGTTTTTTAAATAAATATTTTGAAATTAACGTTATCTTTTAAAGCGATCAAGATTAGGGTCTTGTGCAGACAATAAAACTAACAGCAAAACATCATTTGTAGGTTGTGATCGCTATAACAGTACATATTATTCACCACAAGGTGGCAGCAATTACCTTGTTTCCTGTTTTCATTCAACAACATACCAGTCAATATTTTAATACAGTCTACATACATTAGTGTTTAACTTGTTCTGTAAACGTAATTGACTGTTACAATGAGTAGCATTAGTATTGTCTATTGGTCAAATGAGTAAATTGTCTAACGTTTCCATGTGTAACAAGCCTGAAAACTGTTCTAGGCGGGACAAATTCCTTTAAAGTTGTGTAGATACACCACCATACTGAATATTGTTGTGCTGATGTGCTTAAAAAGTTGATTATAGCTGAGTTATTAAAGTAGCTGAAAGGTTGCCGGTCTGAGTCTCTCTACCTGCTGGACATTGACAGCAAAAATGCACAACTGTGGTTTCCAACAGCATACTGTTAATAATATTATATACTGTATATATATATATATATATATATACACATTTTTTTTTAAACAGACAGCTTAATACTGTTTTTAATATATACAGAATAATGCTTACACTAACAACTCTTCCCATAAAGCACTGTAAAATCAATCTACTGTTGTACTAAATGTACAGTGATTTTTTTACAGTGTGTGTGCGGGGGGCTGGTGGTAAAATCACTCCTAGTGTCCATCCCTGACCAGCACCTCTAATCTCAAGGCTCACCACTAGGGGATGTCAGAACACTTTGAATATTCTGTTGTTCTGGTTTCTTTCATTTTTTGCAGGAATGTTTCAAAGTTCAGATCTAGACAATCAAGTCTAGTGCAGTTCTCGCTCTTAACTCTAGCGAGCATCAAATACAAGCGCATGGTGGCGGAAGCAGGAGCACGGGCATTGTTTTTTCATGGCTAAGGTAAAGGTCAGTGGTCACTGAGCAGAGCAAGCTTTTGATACTTCACTGGATGTCATTTCTGGTTTGGTTGACTTGAGGTGATTCCTGAAAACGAAAAGAAAAAAAACACACAGGAAAACATCTTGCCCGGACACAGAGGAGACGGTAGTGTTTCTGGTAACCTTATCAATATACCAGACTGTCTGTCTCTCTCTCCCTCTATCTCTCTCTCACACACACACACACACACACACACACCCTTTACTCTAGCCCCTACACAAAGACCCCACAAGTGCCCATAGAGCCGCACTGTGTGCTAAAACTAGTATTTTGCGCCCAACTTTGTGCTAAATGCAGGAACACACACACCCTTAATAATAAAACTCAATCTGTCAAGCACTTGTTCACACAAACATCACTCTCTCAAAAATGTACTCTCTTACACACTCACTCTTAAAAAAACCTCACAAACAAAGGTGCCCTCTCTCGCACACTCTCAAACACTCTTCAAATACTCACTCACTGAAAAAAACACTCACTTTTTCAAACACTCTCTCAAGGACACATTTTCTTACACACTCTTTCAAACACATACACTGTATACACTTTATATAAATACTGTATATATAAACACTATATATAAATGTACATATATAAACACTTTATATAAATATACACACTAACTAAAGATATACATTTACTGTGCATATAGACACACCACTTCATGTGTCTTTTCTGGTTCCACTTTGAAGAGTAAAATGCTAAATCTTGACAGCTACATCTACAAAAAGACATGGTGGACTCAATCCCAGAGGACGTGTTTCAGGTCCTTTCATGTGCAGAGAGACGTGTTAAGACAAGGCCCGCGGTGGTTTGCGGCATTCCGGAATCAGAAGTATTGCCTGCATTTGTTTTACAACAAAAGTAATGTTTCAGTAATTCGCGTTGGTTTGAACTGGCACGTGCTGTTTTTCTGGTGTAATAATGAAAGGTGTGTTGTGAGTCTACTGTACCTAGCAAGTTGTGTGTCATTAAATCAGACTCGGCTTTGCTCTTTATTCATCTGCTAGCCTCATAAATTTGATGTATGTATCATTCTGACCCGAAGTGTTTAAACTCCCTGGTTACGNTTTAATGTATGTTCATGCCTTTCAAGAGTCACTAGAGAAGGCGCACCGTTCTCCTGACCCATGCTAGGGGGCGCTGGTGATCCCTCGCCATCTTCTTACGACGCACCGGCCGTGTAGAACAACAGAATTACTGATTGTTCTGAATTTTTCGGAGTTAGGGACATCGAGCAGCAGTAAACGAGTAAGTTTTAGTTAAGTCTTGAGAAAGGGTGCATGGTTGTAATTTTATATTTGAACAGTTAGACTACAATAGCGTTTTTGAAAACTGTTTTTAACAAAACGTGCCTGCTGTTGACAATAAACTGGTAAATAAAATACTTTGTAGCCTTATATAAGTGTGTAAATCTGACTGATGACGTGCCACAAGTTATTGACAAAAAAGGTGTAATACCTCTATTTTTCTGTTAAAAATTTCCACACCGTGATAGAAACTGCACATGAAATCCTATTAATCATGTTCAAGAAATCACTTGATCTGTTTATTGCACATTAGAAGTAATGTCTGGGACTGAAAAGGTCTGGGACTGAACGCTTTAAAGGAAAGACCTGTATTTGTCCATCAGACAGATAGGATGGAACTGTCACCAGAGAAGCTGCTCTGAGATCAGACATGGCTGAGTAATTCATGTGGATGTAATTTGATATTTTTGCTTCCCTTCGAGTGGACGAACCGTAATGGATCCACTGTACATAACACTCCCACAAGATTTATAGTACATTTTTTATTTCATCAGCATCATCCCTGAAAGCCTCTTCGGCTTCTTCCTCTGGACGTTCTGCTAGATGCATTTGGTTGATGATTGTCCACAAACTGGCCTACTGAAGTGAAACCGAATGAAAACACCATTGCTTTTTAACAATGGAATATGATAATTAATTCTATACGTTTTTATCTACACGTAACAGAGTTTCTTAAAGGAAGTCACATTATTAAATTTACTATGTTATTTAATTCCTTCAATAATGATATATTATTCATTTATTAAGATAAATAGTGTGTCATTGATGATGAAATGCCGGTACAATTATGTATTTCACAATTATGAAATTGATGTGTAATTAATACTGAAGACATATGTCATCAGTCAAAAGTGCAAATTCTGAAAAACTTGAAATACCTGAAATATTATGCTCTGATAAACTACTAAGAGTTGCTGTTCATGTTCAAAAACGTATTGTTCCTTACTTGTTCTGGGTCTTGAGTTTATATTTGTATTGACTTTCATCTTGGGGCTGCTTCACTGTAACAGCTATTTTTAGATGTAAAGTCTCTTGCTTTATTCTGGTTTATAGTTTGACATTTGCTCTCTGGAAGATATCCATCATTAATGAACTATTAATTAAGAATTTGATCTTTTTATTGTTTGATAAACATTTGTCCTTGATTGGAAAGCATATTTTAATTTCTTTCAATTGTGTCTTTCATTTCAGGAACATTCACAAAGAGCAACTCAGTTTCCCTTCAAATAAGCAAATACTATGACATCGGAACAATGTTCCAGTCATGGACCAGAAAAGAGGAAGTGAAGAAAACAAAGCACTTTTATCTGTTCCAAATGAGCAGCCCTCCACTGAAACTCACTATTAGCTCAATGTATTGCCTCACATCATCCCTGTGATGTCATACAGTGACCTCAACCTGAATGGAAAAGTTCCTTTACACTCATTTTTGTTGACACTT